>JAVSBS010027706.1:0-10542 GCA_033124195.1 Coracias cyanogaster
CTTTTCTTGGTCTCCCAACACTTTGCACTAAGGGCAATCAGTCTGCAAGGGTCATGTCCCAGATGTAGAATCAGGGCTTTGGGACCTCACTTGTGCATGTTTTTTTTATCCTTTATAAAGTGTCAGAAAAATGTTTGATTTCTTAAGTGATACATTTCCTCAGCAAATATTTGGGATCTTCCACCCTCTGCTTCATTTTCTACCCATACCAAATTCTGAATGAAAAGGTGAGACAAAATGAATTTACACAAGAATCTAAGATTAAAATTACCTCACTGTTAATCCTGCTCCTTACTCTGGGCTGCGGGATCAAGTAAGGATGGAGCTGTCATGTTACAGCAAAACACCTTCTTCCTGTTCTTTAACCTGTCAGCAGCATTATTGCATCTGGCCCTCGATCAAGCCCTGAAATATATGATGGGTTTTTTGGAAGCTCCTGGGACATACCAAAGGCAGTAAAAAGGTATATGAAAGACATATATGATGAGGAATAGGTGAACTATAGAGCCATGGGAAAGCTCAGAAACAGGACTACATGGAGAAGTACTTAGGATAGGCTGAAAAAAGTGACAAAGAAAGCAGATGGAGCTGGAAGGCAAGAATTTGAATCCCAGACCTTACTATTTCTGCGGTCTTTGGCATGCCGCATGGCTAGATGGAGCTGGAGGTGTCAGATATATCAGATATTTTGCACAGGGCTGACTGGGATTATCTCACCCAAATGCTGAATTGCAGGCCTCGGCTTAATCTTATGTGAGTGGTGTTGGAGTGAGTGCAGCCCAGCCCTGGCTGGAAACAGTGTAAGTGAAGAAGTGTACAGAAAAACAGACAGGAAGTTCAGAGGTGGTGCTGTGGAACTCTCATGAAACATCTAATCTCTGTGTTTTCTCTTTTATTATCAGTATTATTCCTTCTGAATGGGCTAATAACAGGATAAATTAAAAAGAATTAGGTGCTTTGAGAGTAAAGTCATTATCACTATCAAACTTTGCTTGTTTAAAATACTGTGTAACAACTGTGAAAGTTTCCTCCACCCTTGTTTACATCCATTATAGATTTATTGGCACTTCTCTTTTCATTCTTGAAGCTATATTCAATTTTACCAGCAACAATGTATTGTGATTGGAGTGAATTGAATTTTCTTTTCCATTCAAAAATGATTACATGCACAATGTAGAACTGAATAATAAGCACTTGTCCATAAATGTTTTTCCTGTGGTTATACATCACCACTTGCCTTCATCACTGCTGTACACAGAAGATATCATTAGAGGGACTCAATAGGGTTGGTCACTTCTGCTTAATTATGTGAGATACTATGCTAACATTATAACCTTGGAATAAAATTTCTACTCAGATCTAAATATAAGCTCCTAAAGAGAAAAATGTCACTCTTCCAGTTAGAAAAATCAATGAAAATTCAGTTATGAAAATGAAGTTGGTTCCATTTTCCTATTCAAAAGTTCTATAAATAGATTATTGTCCCACTTAAAGTCTGCAAGTTAGGTGGTTAGAGGTAGGGAGCAACGGTGATCTAAACCTTGTCAAATTCAGTGAGACTGTTTGCATCTGCCTTCAGAACTTTTTCTTGGACAAGGATCCAGTTTCCAAACAGGAAGGGTGTTTCTCAGGATGAAGGCAATGTATCCAGGAATGCACAGTCTTCAGCATCATGTTACTTCCCATCCCAGTCTGTCAAAATGCACAGCTGAACAGATGAGCTGTATCTGAGCTGGGAAAAGGAAGACAGAGAAAGAGAACAAGACCCAAACTCCCGAGATCCCAGGATTTCTTCACACACACACAATATCCATCATAACATTACTTCATCTTTTTCTTGCACCTGCTGTCAAACTTCTGAGAGACAAAACAACATTAAAGTCAGAGAAGACTGGAGAGGAAATGAGGCTGCTCACTTTATTACTCTTGATTAGCAGCAAATTATTCTCCTAACATTTACTTTCCCTTCATTTATTTAAGAGTAATTACATGAAAATAGCAGTTAAAAACATCAGGTTTTTCATAATGGTTTTATTTACTGTTGTAATCGCTTCTGTAGCATCTCTGAAGTCTGAAACACACCCCTCCTAACACAAGATCAAATAAGCAGCTTTGCATCTTTCTCTTTCAAGTACATTTTCCAAAACAGTATAAAGAAAGTTGTAGGAGTTTATTGACTATGTCGGTGTGGTCTAAGGTCAAAGACTGTACCCATATTCACATATGGAGAAGCCTAAAGGCCCATTTTAATTTCCTGTTCCCTCAGAAGCTTCTCAAATGAACCAGTTTACCTAGCTAACCTGTTGATCCACTGTCCCCTGTACATGGCATTGAAGTGTACGAGCTTTTGCTCAACCATGGCTTTAGCCTCCTGAAACACAGCTCCCATGAAAAAACACCATAGGTAATGTGGTAAAGTTATCACTTGGCTGTTCATTGCTAAAGGTTCTGTAATCATATTTCCCCCCTGCCCCTTTACCTCTAATATGAATATTACTGAAAAATCCCATACCGAAACCCACAGACTCTTGCTTTCAGCTGCAGGTTGTCATTTCTGTCCTCCTATAAAATTAATGACTGGGACAAAGACTGAGAGTCTGTTTCAAAAGGGAGAGTGGATCATCTGTCCTCAGAGCATGTTCTTTGTGCTCAGTACTGTTTTTTCTTTGTCATTTTATTTTTCTTTCATAATTGCCATTTATGCTGATTCCTTCTGTGTCTAAGGCTTAATCCAGACCAAACTGTTCAGTAGCAGAATGACCATACTTTTCCAGAAGTACTCTATATCCAGGAAGAGTTCCCAGGATATCTATCAGTACAGATTCACTCTATTTCTTTCCAATAAAATCTAGCACTGGTGGGAGCCTCAACAGCATCATCCCAAAGTGAACATGACCTTCTGGTGAAGGAAATTGAGCAACCTTCCTCCTCTGGGATTAGAGCATAGTTTATGCCTCATTACTCTGAATAAATTTTCTAGATGGGTTTCTGCATGCATGCGTATAGGGGCAACTTCACAATATATGCAGATATAAATAAACAATGGCTTCCTCTAAGTAGAACCACAATGTTGGGGAGTGGTAGTGAGGGAAGTACCTGACTTACTGTGTTTTTAGTAAAAGGTGTTTAAAAAGGCAAAAAAATGCCTTTCTCAGCAAACCTGTAGTTCTCTGAGGAGTTACAAGGAGTGGATTTGTTAAAATAAGAATTGTCAATTTTGCACAGTTGCTTTTGGAATACCACCACATTTTTAAACAAACTTTATTAGAATTCATATCCAGTTATGGAGCTGCACAGAGCTCCCTTAACAAGCATAGTCTGGCTGGAGGCAATAAATCTGTCTTTGTCACTAATGATGTTTGTATTATTTTAACACTGTTGATACTGTGGATTTGTGTAGGGGGTTCAAGTCATCATCTTTCCACCACAGCTCACCTGCCCTGCATCCTGAATAGAAAAATTATTTCTCCTGTGGATGTCAGGAACACAGTGGGCTATACCAGGGGACATGTCCAAGGACTTCAGCTACATAGTCTGGTAGTCAGAAAACCCCATTCCTATTACAGTGACGTTTACCTATTTGATGTGGGAGGACAAAGTCCTCTGGCAGCAATATTCTTCAGTAATCTGAATCTTTGTCATGCGGCAAGTGTGATTCCTTGTCAGGAGGTTTTGGGATGTGGTCATTTGATAGATAGACATTTTCTGAATGACTAAAGTGATTCTCATACTCCAAAATGTGAAGGAATCCTGGGCCTGGGCCAGGTCCGAGCTGTTCCAGTGCTGAGAAATGTGTTTCCAAGGTGCAGTTCAATCGAATACCTTAAATACATTACTTAAATTCATTTCTTTCAAGGGACTTCAGTCCTTGTCTAATGTTGCAGATTACAGTCCTTTATATCCTGAGCACGAGCACTGAAAAGAGCTGTTTTCCTTCAAATGGCTTTGCTGGTAGCCTGCAGAAGACCCATCTCTGAGATGAGTGAGTCCATTTGCCCTCTGTGGAGGACATCAGGATTGCAGCAAGACAGGGCATCCTTTGGGAAATCCTAGCTGGGAATCAGGACACTGATACCCTAGTCATCCTGTGCAAAATAAAGCAAAGATAATTGCCTTCTTATGCCTTGATTTCCCCATATGGGGACCTTCCTTATAGAAAACCTTGAGGAGCATGTATAAGAGCATATTTTATGTATATATATATGTAAAAAAGCACTTATATTACAAGAACATATATATATATATATGATAAGCATATTATACCTTTAAATAGTTTGGAAATTGGGTTAGATCCCTTTATGGAGTTTGGAAACCTGACAAATCTGCTGATTGAGGGCAGGTGCAAACAGTTTGCAGCAGCCCGTGTGGCCAAGCAGTTGCAGTGCAGAGCTCTGCCTTTGGAGGTGGCTGACTTTACGGCCTGCAAAGCTAACTGAACCAAGTGCCTTCACTATAAATATTTGCATTCTCCTGCTTCACTATATATGCATATAAATGTATGGTTAGCATTTAACCTGGGGTACTGTGAGGATGAGAAACACAAATATGTTATTTGTTACAGAGAGGGTAAGTTTTGTTTTTCCTGTCCTTTCTTTAGTTAATTTTTTGTACCAATATTTTGGTATTTCTTTCCTCTCTTCTCAGTCTGCAACACATTCTTTCTTCCAGCCTAAGCCTAGGAAAATAAATGTCCTTTAAAAAAATTGTATTTTTTAGCAGCTGCTGTGCAAACAAATGTGATGGGTACCTGCAATGATGTTACTAAACTTCATGTGAACTGAGTTGATGGATTATGAACTGATACTGTCTCCAGGCCTCGTGATCCCTGATAGCGCAATCTCCCTCCTCCCTCATAGGAGTAGAAGGGTAGGCAATAGTGTGTGCAGATAACAGAGCTGCCTTGGCCCAATTCCTCTCTTTCACTGAAGAGCAGAGCAAGACATGACAGATCAGCAGGTGAGGTGGTTAATATTCTATGATGAAGAAAGGAAGCCTTTTCATATAGGTATTTAAAGGAGATTTGATAATGGCTGGTGCAATGTGCTATGTTGTGCTTTCTGTCTTGTGATGCTACAATATCTGTGTGTCAGATGTGTTCTCTTACGATTTTTGCTGGTATGTGTGAAAGGGACACAGATATGTCTGCCTGTCCCTTTAGGAGATTTGTCTCTTGCACAAGTTTCTTTTGGTTTGTCTGCTTTGCCTTGAAACAGGGCAGGGATATGATGGTAGTGTAGAAAGGGGCTACCACTCCTTGCCGCGGTTTGTGGGGACAGGAAATTGAGGGAGGCTCCCTGGGTGAGCAAGGAGGGTGATTTAAAAGTCAGTTTTGTTTTTTCTGTGTCTGTTTATGCTCTGTGATACTCTTTTTGAGCCTGGGCAAGAAATTCCCTTGTCACACTGGAGAGCTTACTCATTTGAACAGACCTGACCTTATAACTCTGCACAAGTCACTACCAGGTAGAAAATTCAGTGGAGGGACTACCCAAATGCTATTGACCTGACCTCCAAACCCTAAAGGTTATGCAACTGAGAATAACCTTCTGTCTAAACCCTTTAGCATGGCCCAAGCTGAATAATTTCACTGGCCTGTACTAAGACATAACATCACCCTGAAAAAGGGCTCAACTCTTAGTATGAAGAGTAGATTGTTGGCTCTTTTTTTCTGAAGCTATTCATGATGCCTTGGTTCTTGTGGGCCCTGAAATATTGAGGCAGTAGCTGGAAGAAGCAAAGATATTTTTCTTTTTGTATTAAAGTTTTAGATTAAAAACTATTTTAAAATACTAGGAAGGAGGAAATATAGTGGTTATAATGGGGTAGAGGAGGAGTATTTGGCTCTTATACTTCATTAGCAGGCAAACTTTCGAGCAATAATTTTTGTGTAAGATTATGGTATGCCCTTTTTGAGTGAATAATTTGATTATCTAAGATTCTTTTTAAGAATTACAGGACGGATACATATTGATAACCTATGAAACTTGCAAATTATGCAGACATATAAAATATCTCTTACACATGATTTTGGTGTCAGATCCAAGATTTCATTAAGACTCCTGGTAATCGGGAGTTTTAGATCACTGAGTTTATTGCTTTGTGGCATTACAAATTGGGCACCCAATACTGGGGAAAAGTCACCCACAAAATATTAGGCCATGGTGGATGATCCTTTCTAAAACTTCTAACCTGACAACAACCTATGTGTCTGTGTAGCTCCTTTTGTGTAGAGAATTTTGCTGCTGATTTCATAAAGATTACTCACAGGTTTAAACTTATGAACTATTTATATTCATAACCACACTTCTTGATGAATCGAGATTTCTTTTGTAGCTTCAAAGGCAAATTGAAGAATTCAAGTACATCCATCCTTCTCACACTTAGAAAGATTATCTTTGCCATTATTTCACACTACTTAAATACCAAGATGACTTGTACAGTTACCTGCAAGATTTCAAAAATGGGAAGAATTTAATCACTGACTTTAATGACAGACCTGAGATGAAGTGAAGTCACTAGCGTCTCTGTCATTTGTCATCTTGGACCAGTGATGATTGGCCCAAAATGCCTGTAGGGTTTAACCACCAAGATGAGTCATGAGTTCCTTTTAGCAGTTATGTTCTTGATGACTTCCTCCCGTTCAGTAGCTGGGAAACAATTTGGAGGCATGATGAGAAGGAAGCACTATCCAATACTGCAGTTTAGTCTCAAAAGCAAATGAACAATACTCTGTGTTAGGTGCTTAGTTTCCCAGCCAGGTCTTCTGCTTTATTTTTCCATATTCTCAAAACAGGATTCTTCAATGGTTCCAGCCTCTAAAACTGAAGTGTGGTGGCAGCTCCATCACTAGTTTATTCCCACTGAATTAAGCTTGCTTCATTGCTGTATTTCTTAAAAAAAGATAACTTTTAAAGTAGTAAACATCAGGTTTTTGCTGTTGGCACATGAGCTTCAAGAGCACATCTTAACATTGTTCTCATACTTTTCTCCTGTAGTGCAGAAAACCTCCCTCTGTTTTAAGCTAAAAACTTAGATCTGTTTATTTTTGAAGCAAGCAGCTAGCACTTGTACTGAAACATCAGAGAGGATGGACTGACTACAATCATAAACATGGGCTATACAGCTGCTCTTTTTGCCACTGCAGCTTTAAATGGTGAGATCTGGTGATTCTAGTTCTCTGTATTTGGTGCATCATAAGAAACTGTTGTGGTTTTTTTTTTCATCCCAAGCTTTTTCCTTAACAAAACAGGATTGGAAAGCATAGATAGACAGGGACTTTCTGGAGAAGATGCTTTCCTGGACTGAGCACAACTCTCCTGTTTCAAACATGCATGCCCATGCTGAGCTATTCTACAATAAGAGGAGCACCTTCAAGTCCCTCTGATTACTTCTGCTATTATATGCAGTGCTTCAAGTGATTACTAGGTTTCGACCTTGTGTGAGATTTTAGCTAAGATTATAGACAGGTAATATCAATCAGCAAAATGGCAAAGTCAAAGATTTACTGATGAAAAACTAGATTATCTCCCAGTTGAGGACTTTCAAAGTTGTCACTGTAGATTAAGCAGTAATATCCTGTTGTGGGTTCCAGAGCTGTATAAAGTCACATCAGACCTATGCCATATTTTCTCAGATATGAAACTGGGGACAAGAGGGCTTCTGACTTCCAGAGGAGGTACACAGGATATTTAGGATGCTGTCATGCTTCCATGTCCATCCTAGTTTCCTGCCATTACGTAGGAGTAAGAGGATGGAACAGATTTCCCTGCTCCCTTTCACCATCCCATCTCTCTCTCCTATGTTGGCTTGAACAGCAGGCAAAGATTAGTCTATGTACCACATTGGATTGTGAACTATAGTGGCAGACGCATGTCCACCCCTGGTATAGGGGTAGGGATAGGAGCTGAAGGTTATTTACGTAAAGGTTTGTTTTGTTTTTTTTCTTTTTCCTTAGTCTTTGAAATCTATTGGCTTATTTGGGAACAAGCTCAAAAAATTCTTCCAAATCTCGATTGAGAGCCCTAAAGAGATAAGCACTGTGACAGCGAGCAGAGCTCTGTTCATGACACTCAACAGAAAGTGGGAAAGTTGGCATGATTCATTTTTATTCCAGTTGTAAAAGCTGCTTCTTTGATGAGCAGATAAGACATTTAGTTGGGAAATAGTTCTCAGCAGACACAAGTCTTCTAGGTTCAGAGAGTGGATTGGATGGTGACATGCACTTGGTGCCCTGAAGAAATGAGAGGGCTGTATCCCACCTGCTCTTGTCAGAGTTTAGAGCCCAAGAACCATGAGAAACGGTGCACAAGGAAAAACTACTGCAATGAAAGAGAGGGGAGGAAAATTGACCCATAGTAAATGAGGGGAAAAAAAGTTAATTTTCGTTGGCAGTTATTACTTAACTTTCTCCTTTTTCTGTGTGTGTGTGTAAATTCAATGGTATTATCCGGCAATAGATTGAACATTTGAAAACTCTGTAACTTTGGAAAAACTGAGAAAGGTGAAACCAAAACTCCTGGCACTAACAGACTACTAATTTGGCTCCGTAGCAATTAATTAAATTTATTTAAATTATTTTTTTTTTTCATGCTGGAATTGTGAAACTATCTATAATTCTGCCACCTATGCTGTGAAAATATAAAGTAGTTTCTTTACATTTTTAAATACTCCTAACGGTGATTTTTAATTAAAGATCCACCTGACCTTAGTTGTTCCATAAGTTTGGTGTGGAAAAACCACACAAATTCCAGAGGTTATTTGCAGGCAATATGATAATGTGGTTAACTTTGCCATCTGTGAGCCCTTCTTCATCACCATCAGCTCTCCATGGACCAAATATTCAGATAACCATTTAATCCTGATTCAAGTCTGAACTCAGGATCAGAGTTCCAAGCCTATCTTGTCAGTTCAGCAGAGTGAACAAGAATGAATGCAGGTGGTTTTGACATTAGGATTGTGAATGATTAAAACAGACATAAACAGCATCGCTTACAGCATAAAACTTCTGAAGATTTCAGTGGAGGCTTGAGTGATCCACCAAAGGATGATCTTGGAGATGTACAGTTCTTGTGAATGGTTTGCCTGCACTGGGCTCTGCCAGTGAAAACTGACTGTAGCCCATTCTGCTCCCACAGGCCATCTGAAGTTCAGATTTGCTTCGCATAGGGTTTTTGTGGCTGTCTGAAGTCACCTTTCCTTGTTTTTTCCAAACCATCTTTGCTCTCAAAAAGAACTCCTGGCACTGGGTGTCATGGGGCTACTCCAGGTTACAAGGACAATTCATTAAATATGTAGGAACAGATAACTGTCTTGATTCCCAGCACAGTGAGTTTCTTTTAATCCCACATTCTGGTATACATATAAAAATACTGAATTAATATCTCTGATACTGTCTGCTGCATTCTTAGTGGGAAATTTCACAATGTGCTGGCAAGGAAATACAACTGGTTTGTGTTTACTTATCCTATCTATGAACTGAATTTGCTGCGGTAGTGAGCAATGTATCAAAATGTCAAATTTACATTCAAGCTCTTTGAAATTATCAGCTTTCAAAACAATAAGGCTATAGCTTTTTTAAAAAAAAAAAGTGATGTCCTACAGTCCCCCATTCCAGTGCAGCCAAAACCTAGGTATGAAGTGCTTCCTTTTCCAAGATACAAAAACATTACAGACTATTAATTACATTATGATTAGCTGAGAGATCTTAACTGTAAATTGTTATTGTTTAAATACAGGCTACAAAGAATTATTTAGCAGCCTGCCTGTTCAGGGACATGAAATCTAGCACTAGAAATAATATCAAATCTAAGGTGCTTGTGAAAGAGTCTGAAAGTAGTGTAGAGGTACACAATGTGTATTTACATTGGATACCTACAGTCTCAGGTTCTCATGACTCTTATGGTCCCTTGTGAGAGATGGCATTAAGGAAAAAGTCTGACTTTTCTTTCTGGTGTTTGCCCCCATAAGATCATTGCAAAGCATTGTGGACTTCATATCAAAAGAATAGTCACCAAGTAGGCTCTCTTGTCATATATGAAAAGGTAAACTTGGAACTATATGAAGGTGTAAGGAGGGCTCAGGGTCCTGCTGCAGCTTTTCTCCAGCCTAGCTCAAAGTCATGTGTCTGCTTTCAAACACTGGATTTGAGTGAACTCAGAGAAATTAAGACTTAAAGTAGAGATAAGGCCATGGTTTCTGGTTCCAACCAGAGAGTTATAACAGGTTTTTCAAGATAGGTACTTGCACACACAGTTGATTGGTATTAGTAGATCAACACCATGTGACAAACCTTCAACAAACTGCCTTTAGAACTTATAATCAGGATCTCAACCTTGTGGGTAAGAAGTCCACAGACATCATCTTTCAAATAGCAGAAAAATAGAGACTGCTGCAACTTGATACCTAAAATGAAATATTTTCTTTCTCATTTCTTTATTTGTGCTTATTCATTCATTCTTTTGACATTTGTGGAGTCGTACTTAGGGCTTTAGCTTCAGTTTACAGTTTATTGAGAAGAAGTAAGACATAAATAAAATGCAGGCTGAT
>JAVSBS010027706.1:10586-33123 GCA_033124195.1 Coracias cyanogaster
CCCCCCCCCCCCCCCCCCCCCCCAACTCTCTTCCATGTGTTCAGGAAAGACATTGCTTTTCTGTATTAAGTTTATCAAAGATGTTTGTGGTCTGTTTTCTAGTGACTCCAATTTTCTGTACTCTGTGACTAGATACTGTTATCCTTAATATGCTGTGGTGCCCAAAAATATCTATCCCAGAGAAAATCCTTCTGAAATCTTAAGAAATTAGAATGGACTGTACTGCTGGGATCCAAACAAGATTTCCTTCCTAAAGCAGGGCTTGCTTTCAAGCTGGTGAATTAAGATCATGGTGGCCTACTCCAGATCAAAACAGCAGCCCAGGAGTGAGGTGGACAAAATCTATAGACAATCATGTCTATAGAAGAGTCTCAGTGTACCTAACCCAAAGCACTGAATTGTTGCCTGCCTCTTGAAGTCCTGGCCAAACAGAAAACAGAGGAAGATAGTGTTTTGTCTCATTTCATTGACTGCACAACACAATAAAATTTGGCCAAAATTTTTCAGGATATTACCTTCTTAAGCACCTTGTGCAAACTGGATACTTATGACCTTAAGGATCCTAGGAAGGATCACTAAGCATGAAATTTCTTTAGTATCACCTCACTGCCTCTGCCACCAGTTCATGAGAGACACAAAGGGTTAGAATCATAAAGGAGACATGTCTAAGTCACCCTCAACATCTATGACAGTCAGTGCAGACAAACACACTTCTAAGATGTGATTCATCCAAATCTTATGAGTTGTGCCCTGTTTTTCCTTCAGTAATTAGCATGGAAGCCTAAGGTAAGTACCTCCCAATATAGGTATCTAGACGTGTGGGATTAATTCCAAACACAATGAATAAGCTTCTCAAGAGTAATAATCTTATTTATACTACAAAGTATTCTGTACTTCCTCAGGGTGCAGGAAGCTTTCATCTGACATAAGCACACTGCCAAAATGGATAGCCTTATGCTGGGCTGTGCGGTCTCTCCCATTCCCTTATGCTGGGGAGAAGTGTTGATGTGGTAAATTGCACAAACTGCTATGGCTGAAAACAAATGAATTTCAAGGCTTAATATGCTGGTAAATCTACCATATCTTTCGTCACCTTGTTCAGTGATTCCTTTCACGGTTGCAGGAGAGGTCATGCTTTATTTGTTGTAGTCCATGTCACCGATTTCTAATCAGCCTTTACTTGCTAGATTATGGCAGTATCTATTGTCAGCAGTTTTTCCCTATGTGTTTTCAAAAATCAAAGCCAGTAATGTAATGGTGAGACGCTGCCTTTAAACAGTATGAAAAAGAATACTCCATGCCACTTTACCATCTGATGCTCTGTGGTGGGTCTACTCTGCTTTCCAATTAAACAAAAATTTTGCTTAGGCTTTGGAGAGCTAAAAGGATCAGACTATGAAATACAGCATTTTACATTGTGACAAGTAGCTGTCACTCCATAAATTATTTTCCAACTGGCACTGGAGTGTAATTACAGCCACATACACACTTCAAGACAGATGGGGTCTGTGTGGGTATATTTTTAAAGCAAATCGTTATTGTTATTAAGTGGACAGTAATTGCAATTATTCACCATGTATTGTGACTTACAAATGAGGCTTTCAAAATCCATTTAGAAATAAGTTGTCCATAAACACATGGATTAAGAAAGCTAATGAAATATGCCTTGATTTAGAAGACTTTGCCCATTTTCTCAGCAAGACTTTTGTAGTAGTGTAAATCTTGATAAATGATCCCTCTCTCTGCCACGTGGAGATAAAAGGAGCATTGTTCCATACATAGTTGGCTTGTAGGGTCTGCAGAAGACTTGGTCTCTTGCCTAAAACACAAAGCCATTGTCTCCTGTTCTTCTGGCACATCAAAGCCTTGGAGCCCAAGACACTTGACACTAACATTCAGGTTAGGCTATGAATTATTATATTTTGATGGATGTAGAGTGGGTTGGTGGAGGCTTGTACTAGATATGAGAGTTACATTTGGCTGAAAAAGACAGAGAACTAAGTCAAGGTGGCAAAGGACTTCAGGGTTGTGTGTACTCTTTCCACACCCTTGTGAATGAATTCTGAGCCTTCCAGTGAGTTTGAGATGCTGTAGGGCTTGCTACCACCCTCTGGTCAGTTTGGGTGACTTAGTCACCCATGCAACAAAGTCACCCACATTTGATATTGACATCAGGGTGCTTAGAAACAAGCCACAGCCTCTGAGAACAGCATTCCAGGAGACAAGAAATGTAGCAGATTGGTCAGTTATCATACAAGTCTAAGAAGAAATGCAGATTTTGGAGCCAGTTTCTTATGAGGAGCATGTACCATACAGCACACATCAGAGACTTGGGCATGAGAAGTCCATGGACCCTGACACCAAATCCCTACAAGACCTTTTGTAAATTTGCCTGTTCTCTTTTTCAGTCACTTTCATTCTCTTATAGAAGTTACATTTATATTCCTTAGCAAAATGTCTAGAGGGTTACTCAGTGTCTATTTTTGGAGGTGCTTGGAGACCCACCAACACAAGGAGGTAGGAAGTGAAAAAGTATAGTTCAAAACTGAAATGGTTAAAAATAATCTTCAAATGTCAGGCTGCCTCAGGGAAACAAGAGCTCACCTCAGCTCCATTTAGAGTGATGTTGGGTAGAGGGAATTTTATTCTTTCAAATGTATGTGCATTTATAATGCATAAAGATGTAGTTAAATGCAGGCTGCTGTGTGACTGAAGAGCAAGTATTAAACATAAATGGGTTGCTTCACATCTGGAAGGAAAGCAAATCAGCATTTTTTCTCCACAGGGTGAAACTGAAATATGAGCCTTGTGATGCTATTACTAGGCCAGGGAGAAATAAAATAGGGAGCTGAGAATCAGTATGAGGTAAAATATGCCATTAAACTATCAAATGAAATGGGGACAGAAGAGGAGAAATGCAGGTACAGAAGGAGAAAGAACAATTGTTGTCTTTTGGACAGGATTGAGGGATTTTTGTGCGATGACCTAATGCATAGTTTTAGGAGCTGATATGTCTCAGTGGGCAAAACACTAATTTGGGAGGAGGTTTGTATATTCTTCAACAGTCTTCACTTCTTTCTTCCTCTGTTTTCTCTGATAAGTTTTTGTGTGCTTTGTCACTTTTAGATGAGAAATTATCAGAGGCAAGAAAAGGCTATTCTGTGAGCCAGTGTGTTAGGACCCTAATCCAACCCAGGATATCTAGCTAGTTGGGGAAATGTAGCTTCCTTACATGATGAATATTAAGGCTTCACAACCAGGTGGGAAATGCCTGTATATAGGTGCCTTTATTACAACCACAGCTTGCATGATGTTTTTCCAGCTTTTTACTTTCCCTCCCAAACCCTCTTGGGAACACTATCTTATCCAGCAGATAGCATGAATTCACCACAGGGTGCAGTGCAGTGTTAGAGACCCCAGAGTCAGCTCTCATTACCTGATGACTAATTCTGCTTCCAATGAAAGGAATAGTGTAACTGGATGAATCTATGTAATACTTCTTTTTGTTTCCTCCTCAGTTTGTGAAGCTTTCCTTTCTATAATATACAGTTTCCAAACACTGACTACTCCACCAAACATATTCATTTATTTAGAACTTTTTTTGCACTACCCTCCTGACAATGCAAATTCCCTGCTTAGAAATGTGAAGATAGACAGTTTATTTAGAAAAGCAAAACTGACAGCTACCTTATAAAATCAGAAGACACAAGCCCCAAAATAAATGCAAAAAGTGCCTCTGAAGCTGTCCATGTGTGCTTAACTCTCCATTTGCTGATCCTTATTCATTGTCATGAGGTGCTAAGCTCCAATTCCTCATAATTTCTGCCCAGTTTCAGACAATTACAACAAAGAACCAGAAAATGTTTTCTGTCATCCAGCCCACCAACCAAAATGAACAGTAGAAAATCCAAATAAACATCCTCATAACAGATTATTGTCAACTGGCACAGTGGCTCCACAAATATAGGGTAAATCTGGGATAGTAGTGCTCTGCCTGCAGGGGGTGGTTTAGCCTTCTCAAAGTGGAGTGGCTCAGTGGGATTAGTAAGGACCTCAGTATGTGATGACAACGAGCACGAATACAAATCTTTAGATACAGTGGCTGAAATTAACTTCCATATGCTCCTCAGAGCAAGCTTATGAGTGAATAATCTGTTGGATAGGATTGGACTAATTAAAGTGAATGATTTGAAAGGAGGATGAAGTGGGAAATATTTATCAAGGAATTCACTTAGAGCACATATTGCTGCCAGCCTGCTTGCTTTAAGTCACCCAACACTATTATAGTTTATAACTGTATGAAACTCTTTTGGGATTTTGGTGTGGCATTGGCCCATTAAATTTTTAAACGAGGAAGTAGTTTGGGGAGAAAATAAGCAGTATTATGCTACTGTAGAAGTATGCTGAGGTTTGTGTGTTTTTTGGTTGTTTTTTTTTTTTTTAATTTGAAACCTCTCAGCTCTTACTTGAAACTTCAGTCCTGGAGAGATCGCACTTTTGCTTGGGTTGTCTATCACACTGCAATCATCTTTCCCCTCAGTCAAGCAAACACCACTGCATCCGTATTTTCTCTGCCATGAAGCATTTGTTAACAGAAATGAAATGAGCTGGAAGGAACTGTCACAGTTCTTGTGCGGGCTCTGGGAAATCTCTCCTGCTACCCCTGTACAATGCTGTACTAGTAAATTAAACAGGGTTAAGGACCATTCCAAGGCTTAGACTTGGCATAGGTGATCTAGCACTCTCCAAAATTATTTCTGTTTCTAGTTTCTGTAGAGATAATCAGAGACAGTTGCAATAAGCAATTTCAGATACAGCCATCCTATCTCTGCAGGGTAAGGTAGTTCGGTAATACTGCTAGAAACATTGTTCTATGCTGTCTGACTTCAGTTCCACATGAGGGGTGTATTAACATTATAGATATTGCACTAGTGCCCACTCTTTTGCTTCTTCATGCTGTTAATGAGACTGCAGACCATCCATTTTAATTGTTCATTTTGTTACACAGTGTATTAGAAGTTCTTGCTACCCAGTTTTTCTTCTTCATGCATCTAATTTACAAGTTCAAATCCCACTTCATGATTGGTGTCTCATTTGAGATGGTCAAGAAAACACTCAAATGTGCTAGTTCTCAATCTTCCATCATAACAAACTTTAAATTCATCCTCAGTGCAATCTGAAATGTTCAGCCATACTGTGTCCAAGCTACTGACTGGATCCACTGAAATCTCTGCAAAGACTGTGGGCTGTTCCTCAGTTTTCTCCTGCTTTTGCTTAAAGATTGCAGTGAGAAGCGTATTTTCAGATATAGAATAGCATATATACTTATCAGTGCCTTATGATTTTGGTCACTGAGCACTTCTGGTAAAAAGTTCCCTCTCCCATAACCAGATTTTTGTAATGTATCTAGTTCTTCAATCACCTTTTGGTTTTGTAGATGAACAATTTTAATTTCCTCCTCTTGCTAGGAATGGGCTGTTTCCTGGTAACTCGTAGTAATTTCTGTGTCAGCTAATAAACCCTTTTTTTATTCCCTACCTAAATGCTGTGTGTTAGAGAATTTTTGAATTGGAAAACGTTAGCTTCATTTAGTTATTGTTAAGTTTTGCTGAAAAAGGAGATGGCTAGGAGATGGGTCCATTTTCTGAAGCAAAATGTATTTAATTGGGCTATTTTTGTTGCAAGTTCACGAATATTCTTCAGCACGATCGCCAATTAAGCAACCGAATCTGATATGAAGTAATTCAGACTGACCCAGCTGTCTTGTAGTACTGCAATGGGTTGCTGTGGATGGTGAGAGGGATCAAAGTTCCCCCTGAAGTGCATTCACACCACATGAAATAGATGTATGTGCTAGGATAGCCCTAGAAGTTCCTCCAGAGGGTGGATTAGGGAATATGATTAACCAATTTAAGCAAAGAAATGTGAATACCTTCCACTACTAATAGCAATGCTTGTGAGATGACAAACACTTAATGTGCTTTTTTAAAGCCCGTGACTTCCAAGGACAGTTAGTTATCCAGGGTGTACCTATTTTTGGTTTGAACACACTTGTTGCTCTCCAGATTTCTCAGAAATGCCTACCTTCTATAGCTGGTATCAATGGAATGCATAAACTCTGATACCTCACAGGATCAGACCCAGGCTATGATTCTCCTCACCTAACTTTAGCTGTGTACAGTGTGAACATCTCTGTCTGTGCTAGTTATTATACCTTTGTAGTCAGTGGAGAGAAATAAATGCACATCTGGAACACAATCCATCTAACTTCTTCTAAACATCTATTTGATGTTAAGATAAATTGCACTCAGTCCCTCTCCTCTTGCCCTGAGAGGACTCAGGGTGATTAATTCAGATTCAGGAGTCTGCTTTGTAGATACTAGTTTTCAGACATACAACCTATACTATCACTCTCAGGTTCATCATCCAGAATTAGTGACTGATCTCAGCTCCCCTATTTCTCACTCCATTTCTTGGCTTTCACACTGAATAACACTCATACAAAGCAATTTCCAGCTTCCTGACTCAAAAAAAGGAGTTTCTAGAAAGGTTGGTTATGTGTGAATTTGAGGCAACCTGAAGGACGGAAGTTGCTATTCACTTCCCCTCCTAAAAGCCCTGTAATGTAACAACAGGCAGTCCGGTAGATTATAGTTCTGATAGATTCTGCTAAGAGCTCAGTTGTTCTGATAAATGCAGTAAATCTACAAATAATTGCTAATACATAGTTATTGCTGGCTTCTAATATGTGTGCCTTGCCATTTCTGAGCTGCTTTGGGATGTTCCTATGAATGTATATGATTGGTAAGGAGGATTTATTTCTGCTGTGGTGAGCAGGTTGATTTTTAGGTCTGGATCTCACATCTGGATCTAGCAGAAGGCCAGTCTGGGCTCTGGAAGGCAGACATAGAGAAATGGTTGCTAATGCAGACTGGAGCTCCTTTATCAGGGCTCCAGCACTTAGCTATGGAGCATCACTTCTAGTAGCCAAAAAGATTTTCAGAAGTGTTTCACTTTTTCCTTCATCTAGCCACCTGTTTCAATTATTTGAACTTGTCAGTAGCTAAGATTGGCTAGAAGCTATATTGCTGGGAGATCTGAACACCTCACCCTTTGCTGAGAGGAGAACTTAAACTTTCTCCTGCCCCTGCATCCTTCTTTTCCCCTGGACAGGGAGAATTCCCACTCCAGTTTCCATCTGCTTTCACCACCAATTGCAAGGCCTGCAGGTTTGATTGGAACTGCAAGTTCCACAAGCTATCTTACAACAATATAATAGCTTGTCCCATGCTTAGAGCTGCTAAAGGAACATGTATAATTTTCTGGATGCAGTAGCCTCTGCAGCATCCTTAGAATTGCCAGGAGTGATCACACCACCAGTATATCTTACCCAGCACTTTTTAGGGGTCTTTTTTTTTCTTAGTAAAACCAGCAATATAGGAGCTGCTGTAAGGTATAAATCTCAGGTAATACATGGTTTCGTTGCCCATTGCTGAATTCCTGTTATATGTCCTGATCTCAGCTTTACTTAACACATCCAGCTGTCTCTCTGAATATCATTCTTAGCACTGCAGTATCTCCTTCTATACCTCTAAAAACCACTTGTGATCTTTATGAAATGGGATATTACAGTAGGAGACAGTCTTCCTTGCAAGACATTGCCATTACCTAAGCAAGATGGAAGGCAGTGCTAGGCTGTTCCTTGAATATCTGCAGCACCAGGATCTTGATGAGTGATTACTGGAGATTTCTGGAAGAGCTGGTGGAGGACATCTGTTTTACCAGCATTATGCAGTAAGTAGTGAACAGAGCTTTGAACTGCAGCCCTGTAAAATCCATGTTTCTCCAAGGTTGCCCTGCATTTTCCTCTGCATTGTGCATCACACAGCCCATAGCTCAAGTACCACTGTGGAGAAAGAGCATGAGGGAGGGCTTATATTTTGCAGAGGAATGTGCAAATAGCCAAAGACATACACAGAGGCAAGAAAATATTTACTCCACAAAATGTCTAATTGCTCAAAACAAAGATCCCACTGGGAAAGGAAGCAAAATATACATGTATGCAAGAGGTGCCAAGAGAAAGGTACAAAGAGAGAGTATTGTCATTAGCTTCTGTCCATCTTCAAGATGAGATGAAATCTCTGCCATCCTACATGTCCACCAGTCACACTTACAGTTTTGATTAGTTCCTTGAAGGTACATCATTTTGCTTTTTTATTTTCCCATCTAGAAATAGGATTTTGACCATAAAATAAAATGAAAATGATATTTAAAAATTTTTTTTTAGAATTTTCAGGTATGGAAAAAGATTTAACAATTAGCTATGTAAGTTGGAAAGCTGGAAGAGCCCAGTTCATCTATCCTTATATAAAAGCCACTTTCCTGCAGAACAGTTTAATTCAAGGTGTCCTTTCTCCCTTCTTCCACCCCCTCCTTCAGTACAGTCATGTTAAATATTGCAGCAGAAAAACAGAAAGCTCACTGATGAGGGCTGAAGAGATTTAAGGGCCATTAAATCATTACAGTAACGGGTGCAGTGAGTGTGTCCTAGGGGAAACAAATATGGTACAAGAGGCAGAAAAACAGAAAGATGATTGGATGAAGTCAATTTAAAGCGAGAAATGTACCTTCATGCCAGGAGAAATAGAAGATGCTGGAAATAACAAGCAGTTGGGGAATATGTGGCTCTAGGAAATAAAGAGATTTTTCTCTCTAGAGGCCTGACTGTACTTTTACTTACAAAATTGCATTAATAAGTGTGCTGGTGTCAACAGAAAGGCTAGATTAATTGTGTACAGAATTGGGAACTACTGTGTAAATAAGGATAGCTGCACCAGAGTCATGAACTCAAGCAAGAACCTGTCGTTCAAGAGCTGATTTAGTTTCAGAAGTCATTACTCTGCTATGGATAGAGTCCTCTGTAAAAGGATTAGATTAAGTCATTCAAACTCCTGGTGGACATCTGTCTACCTCTGAAAGCCTGCCACCTTCCACGTTAGTCATTACATCAGCTAATCCATTAAAGATATCAGGGAAATCAGACTGCAGGAATCAAACTTCTTTGATGTGGCTCCAAGCTGTTACAACAGCCTGTACTGAGGTGTGGATGATAGTTTTCATCCAGTGCTGGCCAACATAAATAAAAAGAGGTTTCAGTCTCCAGAGTCATTCTTCTAGCAATATTCACTGACACAACATTTCTTCTTAATTTTAAACCATTTTCCTCACACCTGGCCAAGTTTCCTTTCTATCTTAATCCTATAATGATTATGCTTTCATAATCTATAATGCAGCCATATAATATTTATGCTCTGCGAAAATAGACAAGAATGATCACAGCTTTCTTAAGAGCCAGGGCAGGGCATCCAACCTCTGGGCAAAAGCTTAATATGTGACAGCTCTTCCACTGAAGCCTGCTACCTTCAGAACAAACTCCAACTACACCCACTCACAACCTGTTCCTCAGCTCTCCCCCATTTGCCAGTGTTGCCTTATTCTCTGTCCTTTAAGGTGCAGTAAGGTGAGACAAACAGAATTAATCTTGGTGACACCAAAATAAATGCTGCTATATGGTCTCTCTGCTTATCTGCACAGGCTTTGATCTTCTCCTGACCTTTGGTGAATTTATTCTGCTCAATAGGCAACCAGAAGAGTCACAACTAGTGAAAAGTAGGGTGCTTTCTGCCTGCTTTGAGAGCTGAATCAGTTCAGTGGGGGTCACATGAATGGGCACAGGGAAAGAATCAGGAGGAGGAGAAGGAAAAGGGAAGACCACCCTCTCCCATATTAGCGAACTCTCAGTTTAAAGCAGCTCATCATACTGTTAGTATAGTAGTTCCTACAACTTGAAAGGGAGCCCCAAGTATTCCTAGTGACTTCAGAGAGAGATAGGCGCACACATGAAAGAGTAGTAGTATGTAATGTGAAGTCATGATGAGATCTATCTCCACTCCTCAGTTCTACCAAGTCCCATTTCCTTTTTTCCTCAGTGCTTCTTGTTTTTGAGGAGAGCAGATCCTCCAGGGCCATGTCCACAACTCAGAAAATAAGCTAGATAACAACCTAACTGAACACCTTTTCCCACTCCCTCTGTGGCTCACCTCAGATGAACAACCAATAACTGGTGCTGACTGTTGTTAACTAATTGAAAGTGGCTCATAAGAACTCATCCAATTACACCCTTCATTAAAGTTGCAAGAAAATTGGTTCTGTTTCCTTAATAATGTGTGAGCTAATGGATTTGTCCCTAAAATCAATACAATTTTCTTTTTTTTAATCCTACTGTTGTTAGTCTTGAAGGGGGTGGTCATTATTTTTCTACTCTACTAGGAACTGCATAGTAGTTGTATTTCTTTAAATGTCCATTTTCCAAAGTCTTGTTTTGTTGGAAATTAATCACTAAACTATGTTGTGGTCAGAGCAACCCCCAGAATTTATTTTAAAATGCAAGTTTTTAGAGCTCTTAATTTTTAAGAAAATTGAATTCTAATGCTTCAGAACCTGGCTTAGAGAGGAACCTCTATACTGATTTTTAAAATTACCTCATTGTCAATTTTACTGTTTTTCAGGATCTGTGCAACGTTCCTAATTGTTTTTGAATCACTAGGTTAGGCAGTAAAAGCTTGTACTTGTCTTTAGCATTTATTGCTAGAAAAAGTGTCCCAAATTACACTACTTAGCTGTGGAATACTCTTGTGCACAGATCTGGTGGCAGTGTCCCAGATCTCTCTTTAAAGCAAAGAGAAAGAGGGACAAAACTGTGTACAAACACAGGCACACACTGACACACACATACACTTCAGTTACTTATACTAGTCTGGCAGCTAGACCTGCACAATGACAACTCTAGCATGGGGATAATCCAGTTAGCTGGGATTTTATGAGACGTTTAAATATTGATAAGAGAAATACCTCTGCTTCCTTTAGCTACTTAAGTCAGCAGATACTAAACACCTTGTTAGACATGTGATTACCAATAAGTAACATGTAAATCCCCTGCTCTAGAAAATCCCCACTGGGTACATTATGCAACAACTATAGATTTTAATTTCTTTCTTTTTCCCTTTCCCTTTTTTATTCCATTTCCCTACTTCCCCTTTTCCTCCCACTTTCCAAATGCTAAGTCAATTTTGTTGCATACAAATACTTCATCTCCTTTCCTTTGTAGTAATTTCACTTTCACATACATAGAGGGGAAAAAAATGTCTTCTGTTGTCTAGCAGGAGGAAGAGAATAGATTAATCTGGCTGCAGGGGGGAGACCTTTGGACCAGACCTAAAAATATCTACTGGCATTTGTGACTCTTAGCTCATTTATATTAGCTGATAATCTGGCTGGTTAGAATACATGCCTGATTTAACTAATGCATTAGGAGCCTAAACATCCTATACAGCCAGTAAACATAGACATAGTCTCTTTTTAAGATTTGTTTAAAAAAAAGTCTTGAAATTCATGAAGTAGCAATGAGCTTCAATACTGGAAGCTGTCAATTTGGCAAAAAGATGTATATTCACCTCACGTAGGTTGCTTTTGCAAAGGGTGGGCTTACTGCTTTACATTCCTATTGCATCCTGAGCCTAGGATTTGGTGATTTCAGGAGACTATTCAACAACCTGAGCCAAGAGGCACATAAGTTTCAGCTCCAAAACCACAAGGAAAATAGAATGAAATAACTCTTGCTGCTGTTGCTAGGTATGGCATGATGGAGAGGGAAGCAGTGCATAACTGATGGAAAAAAGGTGAGATGTTCCTTTGTACCATATGAGGAATAACAGCTGAGCTGTGCACTATGAGCACAAATTAAAAGCAGCCTCTTGCTTAGTCAATTGCTTATCCAAATGAGGACAGCAAGCTGTAAAGAGAATTCATTACTTGATGGCTTGGTTGATCAGCCTCCTAAGTAGCCAAACCTAACCGCCGTGTAATAATCAGCAACTAGCATTGCTTGGTACATGAGTAAAATTCTGCACGTCAAAGTTTAAGTACAACCAGGTTGAACCATAACTGAAGGTAATCAGCAGATGCATAGTCCAAGGCAGTGTATCAATAAGCAATGATGGCAGAACTTCAGTTTCATGAACAGGGCAAGGCCAAGGAGTGGTTTATTCACCTTGTGGGAGTACATTGAACACTCCCCAGCACCTGTGAGCTCTGGGGTTAAGGTATAATATGAGAATGACTCCTGATACAGTGACATGCTGCAGACATCACTATTCCTATTTATAAAATAACAGGACATTTCAATAAAGAGTAAATGTACCAGCCTAGCCCAACATGAAAGCACTTACAGCAGATCTCAATGAACCCCTTCACCAGGCCCTATCAGAGGGTTCCTCTAGGCAACTGGGCTGTGCAGACTAGCTAGTAATAAACAGCAGGGAAAAAAAAAGAAGGAAAAAAGTGTGGCATGTGTAACACAACCCCATCCCTGCTTTATTCTGCAAGAGAGGTTAGCATAGTCCTGGGAGACAGGCAAAGATGAGGGAGGTTAAAGCATAAAGTTAGCCAGTTTGCAAATTAAAATGCAAGCTCCTTTCCGACTCACCTCATTGCCTATCCACACCTCCCAGCTGAAAACAAATAGAACTGACTAAAACAGTTTTTTTACTTATTTAAGGAATATTGTAATGCATGCTCTGAGGAAAAGAAAAAGCTGTGCTCATGCATACATCTCTGCTTGCTCCAGTCATACTGAATATGCATCACCTTCTGCTACTTATGGCATTGTTCCAGCTCCTTTCCTCTCCTCTTTGCCTTTTTTGATGGTACAATTGGAATGAGCAGGGGACTCTGAATTGACCCTCTCTTGATTTCCTTTTTCTGCCTACTTTCTAACAAAACTGTATCTGCATCATGGGACATCTGTCTGCATCCCATGGCAGACTGCTCTGTTGCAGAGCTGGGGCTCCCAGTGAGTTATGGAAAGGGTAAAAGCACAGGAAAAATACAGCAGAGTCCAGGAACCAGACTTAGGAATAAAGCAGTTGACTAACTGTGTCATAAGCCATTGCTGAGCACAGGCAACGTGGCCTTTGATATTAAATGATTTCTTGGGCCAAGCAGCTACACAGGCAGCATCAGGCTACCACATAGGCAGGTGTAACCAGCTGGCTTGCTATCTGAGGCAAAAAGCTCTGGGAGACTTGCATGCTTAAGAAGAGGCAAATAGAAGTATTGGAAAGCCAGAAGCATGTCTGCTTACTTTGGAAACACGATGAATTTATTAAAGAAATATGACTGCAGGAAAGAATTCACATTACCTCTTGTATCTTTATGTAACACCTTTCAGATAACCATACTCCAGATGTTTCCTGACACTGATAGACTAAGGTTGCTTCTTATGATGGAAATACCTAGGTACTCCAGTCTAGATCATGATGTTTAGGTGCTACACAAATGCATGGAAAACCAGAAGTCCAATAGATTAAATAAAAACACAGTTGAGGAGGGGTTTGTAAAATTACTTTTATAGTGTGGCACATCACAGTTGTTGACAGATAAGAAAAAGGAGATCAGATTTCTGAATTCCAACCTGGCTTCTTGGCTAGTGGCACAGACTCCGACTATCTGCCTCTCATTCTGTTGTCACTAATACTCACCCCAAATGTGAGTCACAAATTCTTATTCATTTCTTTCTTTTTTTTTTTTTTTTTTTTTTTTTTGAGTAAGGATAAGAGCCATGTCATTTGTGTAGAGCTATGTCTTTACTGGCATCCATATGCACTGACAAGTTTACACTCCTAGGTCTGGTCCATGAGAAGTTTGTGGCTGGCATCAAATGACTGTCAGCACCATCTCTGACATGACACCACCGCTAGCATATCCTAGGATGCATCACAACATAACCTAGGAAAGAGTTAAGGAACCTTGCAATTACGTTGTATATCCAGGATCCTGCTGCCTGCATAAGTCAGCATGGAAGAACTCCAGCCTTCACACTAGCCTGGAAAAAACAGTTGCTTTTAGGTTGAAACTGCACAAAACACATGGGCTTTCTGACTGAATCAGGAGGTGCAAGCTAGAGCTGCTACCCTGACAGCTCTGCAGCAGCACTGGTTTCCTCATTTCCCCATTTTTGGGATCTCTGGGGTCTCTCTGAGGTGCTTTCCCTAAGCAGATCTAAATGCCAGCTCTAGTGGGGGCCCAAAATCCATTTGCTGGGTACGACTGACCCGTGTGGCAAAGTTAACATATTCTGCAGTTCGGCAATACCGTGTTCACGACCATGCATAAACACTTTACTGCTGGCCATTAAATTGTATTGCTTTCCCTAATAATCTTTGAGATAACTAAACTCATGCCTGAAAGAGGCTTTTAAACTGTTTTAACAGTATCTCCTTCACATAATCTGCTTTATGGCAGTGTCTTATGGTTTTGCCCATTTAAAATGTGTTTGTTGTTGTTTTTTAATCAAGGGATTTGTACTATGACCTTTGAGCAACGGCAGCCCCAGCTAGAAGACAGCTGGCAATGCAGTGTACAATACGATCTATGGAGATTAAATTCATTTCATTCTCTCTTAAGACAGATGACTGGGAGGCTGGTGGATCCACTGGGATTTTGGTGGATTTGATTTCTTTTTATTTCGACAGGAGAGTTGAAACTAAGAAATAATAGACATATTTTTATTTAGTAGATTAAACCTTGCCCTGAATTGCTTGGTTGGCCTAGATAAGAGAAGATGCACCAATTCATGCAAAAGGGGTTGGAAAGAGATGTGGATGCGTGTGATGAGGGACAATACTTTTCTTCTGATGACCTGCCCTTCTGGTAGGTGTCATGAGGTTCACTATAATCCTTCCTCACAGACTGCTGAGTTGCTCTGGAAGGTTAATAAATACCAAGATAATCTGATCTTCTGCTGTACTAGCTTCCACTGGGGCTCACAACTTCTCAGTGAAAGTGGATCTGGAAATGTGCCCGACAGACCCACAGTTTTTCAGATCACAGTCAGTGAGTCTAGCTCTTTGCTGTAGGGTAACCACTGGGGGAGGAAGGAGAAAGGGAGTTTGTCTGGGTGCTTTGTATATGCAATCATTGGGACTCAAGTCCCCTAAGTGATAGAGTGAAACCCTCTTCTAGGACACTTTCTCTCTGCCTTAATGATTTTTTTTTTCTACAGTGTAGCAGTTGGTGCAAATACTAGTCTAGCAAGGTGTACAAGGTGTTCACCAGGGAGCTAGTGAAGAGGCAGGTTTGTATTTCTCACAAGCAAAGACAATAATTGAAGATGTCCTTCACTGTGGGGAGGACCAGAGAGGAGGGAAGGGGATAGCAGGCTCCCCACAGACACTGGTACAACACCCTCTTGTAAAAACAGCCGTAACCAATTCTGGCTTCTGTAGATAACCTGTATTTGGGTCCATGAAGCCCATAGGCAGATGACAACTTTGCTCAGGCTCAGTTGTAGGACCAATGACAAGTCTTCAGACCTGATGATACTAAGATACATCTAAACACCTACGTGCAAGCAACTTGAAAGCTGACTAGAGTTTTTTCTCTTCCTGGATTAGCATGGAGATAATCTCAATTTTACTTTAGGTACCTAAAATAAGACTTAGTCTTTAGTCAGAAAATAGGTGCTTGATCTTTTTGTTTATTTTTTAATTTTATAATAGCAGGCAGAAACTCTCATCATTTGGCTCAATCCCAAGGCTACCCAGAGGCAGACTAAGATGGACAGAGCTGGACAGCTTGGTGGGGCACTTCACCTGCATGAGCACATGACAGCTTCACGAAACACTATTGCATTGCATGACAAATACAACCCAATAATTACAATTATCTTCATAACATCTGTGGGGTAAGGGCACACAAGACACTTTCTATCACTCAACTCACTCAGTAGCCTTATTGAGCCAAGCAAACTAATGCATGACAGAGGAATATGCTGCACAAAGTTGAGCAAACAGACCACATAGATAACTTGGGTACCTAAAAACTTGTCTCTGCACACATCTTCCAGTTAATTGAGCTACCCTTATTGATACATCACTGGGCTGGTTTTGAAACAAATTAGGCAATGCTTTCTCTCCAGCCTAAAGCAACAAGTCATTATCAGTGAAGGCATATCAACACATTGTATAAAAAAGTCCTTTTATCTCAAGAGCTCCAGGACTGTTTCTCCAGCTTATGCTCATGACTGAATCTTCCTTGCATGCTCCACACAACAGGAATATGGCATGGCCATTTTGAAACCATTTGCTATTGTCTCTCTTCAAAAGGTCCTTTTGCCAAGATGAGAAGCACCCTGATGTTTTGTTTTTCAGGAGAGCTCAGAGCTGTGTTAGAAAGATTTCTGTTGAACCTTCAAGGAAAACTAAACCTGACTCTTTAGTGGCAGCCTCCTGTCTGAGCTGCCAGGTGATGGAGGGAAACTCTCCTGGGCTGCCCTTGGAGTGCATGCTTTATGGGTGTTTTTTTGCCCTTTGGACAACTTCTGTAAAACTGAGGAACCCTCAAGAAGTAAAATAATGGCCATATATTCCCTTTCCTTCCCTTTATTAGTTTTCCATAACCACATAAATTAAAGAACATTAACAGAAAATCTCACAGGTGAAAATCTACTGGCATGCACACACATACACACACACACACATAGAAAAAATGCTTCCTTCTTGCTAGATGATAAACATGTTTGGGATGATAAGGATGACTGCAAGTTGGAGAGTCTGGTGGTTGCACTATGGGGTTTGTAATTGTAAGTGGCCTTTCCCTTTTAGTGGTCAGCATGCTAAATTAAAAACCAACAAGGAAGTGTTTAGTTTAGGTTAACGGTATGTTTGAATGTTAAATGGATTAAGGCAAATTACTTTTTTTTTTTTTCATTTAAAGAGGAATTAGCCCCGCTAATCTCCCAGGCCAGATTCTTAGAAGATGTAAATCAGTGTTATACACCAAAGCTTAAAGGACCCTCTTCATTGTTTCACTAGATGATGGAGTCTGTGCCATGGTACTTTTTCATGTACATGTCTATGAACTATGTGCTTAGATTAACCTTGTTCTGTTTTTCTTTTTCTTCCCCCATTTTGAGGCTTAAAAATGAAATTATATTATTCCTTTCTTTCTCTGTTCATTTCTAGCATGTCAACTTTATCTTTCCACTTTTCAGGTTCTACAAGTGGAATGGAAATCTCCCTTAATGCACGGGAGGTTTTGGGATGATACCCACATACCTAGGGGGAGGGGATGCTGGGAGGTTATTTTTTGGAATCACAACATTCAGGGCTATGGTTTAATACAAAATGAAGAAGGAAATGTCCTTCAGCAGAGCTGTTTGAGAATTCACATTTGAAATATTTGGTGGATGGTTAGTTTCCACAGCATGAAAAATATGCAATGGGAAAATGTTCCTACTGCTTAAAATCAAAATCATATTTTTTTCATCAAGGAAATACTTTGTTCCATCTCAGAGAGCAAAAAGCACTGCCCTCATGCTCAGAGGAGGCATGCTTTAAATTTTAAATTTTGGGGAAGGAAAACTCTTCACTGCAAAAAAACAGAGTAAATGTTTAAAATGATCTTTAAATCACTGCCCCTTCACACCACATCACCAGGCAGGCTTGTTAGCTCAACACTGCAGAATTTCAAGGCCAGCACTTCACATCCAGGACACAGAAATATGGTAACTCTTGCCTTGCTTTGGGGTGAAAAATTTTTATTAAAATAATATGATATCTTCAGGATCTTTTTGCTGAAGATATTTCTATATCACAAAAATTACCACCACGCACAGACATTAAGTGACTTTCATCATGGATAACCTTGACAGAGGGAGCAAGGATTGAATGGGCCAAGATGACTGAAGAAAAACGGGAAATAAAAGGTGGTAGGAACATTGACTTGTAATGAAGTTTCTTCCAGGTCAGTACTGTGGTATGAGGTTGAGGTAGGTTTAGGCTGCTGTCCTTTGAAGTCTTTGTGATAAGTCCCTCAAAGCCAAGCTCACCAGGCATGTTGACAATTCTGTAGACTTCTCAGGAAAAAAAAAAAAAAATTATGAGCCATTCTACCTGGTTCATGTTGCTAATGATCATTTGATGCTCTTCCTGTCCAACTGCTTTTGGCCACCCATGACCAGTCTGCAATCTGTTTCTTGTCCGTATGTCATATCAACTTTGTATTGTAACATAAAGAGGAGAAAAGGCATCCTTTTCTTTTCCAATTGTATTTAATTGGGTTTTTTAAATTGTAATTGCATTTACAAGACAAATGGTATTCAACATCAAAGCTGGTCTGCCATATCAGCTCCTGTTTCTGCTACGGGTGCACAATAAAGAAACCAAGTTGATATTTCTCTCAGTTCCACAACTAAATAGTGGAAAAACAGTGAGGAAACTTTGTCATCTTCTATGCTGTTTTCTCATCATCAGGTTTCACCACCTGGTTCAAATTGCCTGCTCTCTCTAGTATAAATGTACATCCCTTCTCCAACCTTCCACTCCTCCACCCTCCTATATCACTATTAAATTTTACATTTCACAAGTACTAGAATCAACCTGAAAAGCTAATCTTAGTTTTAGGACCTTTTCTGCTAACCAAATTTTAAGGGATGTCTTTGAACATGAATCTTCTTTGCCTGACTTCCAATCCGTTCTGAAATTGTTCTCTATCCAGAGTTTGCCATGATATATATTGTAAATGTGTGTCAGCAGCCAGACTAAGAATCATTCAGTCTTTATTACCAATTATCATCCTGCAGAGAGAAAAAAATTATCTACAACCTGGCTGTCTTAGAATATGCAAAGTCTCTGCTGCAAGGAATAATTTTAGTTCATACTAAGTGCAGATAAGCACATGGCTTAACATTTTTTTTTTTTCATTTTTATTCTTAAACAAAACAACAACAAACTACAATGAAAAAATTAAAGCCAGCCTTAAACCCTGGCATGTTTCTCCTAAAAATACACGTCAGCGGTACCTTCTTACTGAATTGGCATAAAATGAGAGCCACAGAGCAGGTCTGGTTGATGCTGTCCAAAAGGTTGTAGGTTTTGAATTGGCTTCAACTGTCCTTCCTAGTATAATACTAGAACATGTGTAAGCAAGGGTGTTACTTAAAAACTGGAACATTTCCCAAGGTTTTCACTAGTGATTTTCATCTCTGGTTTTATTGTATACAGAAATCTGAAACAACAAAGAAAGTTTGTTTTTTTCAAAAAATAAAAGATATGCTTCAACAAAATTTTGGAAAGAAGAAGAATCATTTTATGTGCACTGCTATGAACTAATTAGCTTCATATACACTGTGTTAATTTAATCCAGTTGAAGATTTAGTCCACTGCCTTAAAAAATATTCAAAGAATTTTCTTCTTGCAGATTTTCCTGTTTTCCAAAAATTTTCTTCTTTTTTATCCCTTTTTTCTATGCACCGTAGGCAAATGAAACCAGGCTCAGGAAATCTCCTGATATGAAAGTCTGGTAGGGAGAGTATTTGGGAGAAATTGAAAAAAATCACTTGTCTCATTCTTCCATAGGTACCTGCTGATAGCTACTGCTAGAGACAAAACTCTGACAGCGTTTGATCTGAACAGGTACAGACATGTTTTTATCATGCTATTAATATGAAAGATGTTTTAAAAGTGATTAATAGTCCCTTCCAGGGCTTTGGAAAGGATGAAAGCAGTGATGTCTGCCAAATATTTTGCTGCCAATGTGTCTACTGATGTCACATTCATTCTGATCCAGGATGGAAATAGGCATCGGGGTAAGATTTCTAACCCTGGCTGCTTGTGGTGGGAAGAGAAACATGGCCCAATTGTAGGGTTTTTTTTCCTTGAGATCTGTTTCTAGCTTGACAGCCTCTCTTTCTGGTAAAAAACTGTGGCCCTTCTTAATGGTATTTATTTGAGCCTCAGGATTATTTGAGTACAAATATCCACTTACTGAGGGCATGTCAGCTTCAGAGTTAGTCTGAGCCTTACCCTGTGCTGTGCAGCAAAAACAAAGCTGGAGGCTAAGAGGGACACAGGACATTTCCATGTGGAGGGAACTTGCCTGGACCATATCTTCCTAAAGATATAGTAAATCATATACATATTCCATATTCAGCCCATTCTGTATCATTTCTTCTCAAAACATATCCTCACAGTTCTTTGCAGAAATATAGAAGAGACTTTTTTTTGAGTGATTACAAGCCAGCCAACACCTGAGAGCCTCACGGTTGTGTTGACTGTTCTGTGCAGTGCCTGGCTTCTCAGGCAGGCTGCCTAGTGCAAGGAAGGGGCTATGAAGTGCCATAGGGCTTCTCGGGTGAAAGTGCCTTGTGTTCTACCCACTCACAGCACTTATTAGAAAGGGTCAGAGGCCCTTTAAAACCTTTGGGTCCAAATGAACCTGTCTAAGGAAAACTTTTTCCCTCATTGGTCAATTGATGAGCAGCCTGATTGAAAAAATAGATGTCTTTCTCCTTCTTTCAGACATCACTGCTCACAATTCTTCTTTACTTAAATTTTAGCCTCCTTGTTGTTTTTAAGAGATTTACCATATTCTAATGCCCAGAGTGGAGTTGAGATTAACTCACATGCCCCAGGGAAGCTGTGGAGAGTGAGCTTGCATCTTTCTGTGTAACAATGAGTGGACACAGTCCAAAACTGTGCTGCTTTAATCCAGACCAGTGGAAAATTTGAGTCTAATTCAGAGAATAATCACTGGGAAACTAGTTTTTAGATTTTAAAATATCCTTTATTTTTAATTACCTTTTAGATTGAAATGTAAAGCACAGAGATAAAGAGACAGAGAAGCCTGCTATCCTTAAAATTAATCTATTAGAAATAACTTTTCCCCTGGTCTCACATGACTTCTCTTGTTAGCATTTGTTATTCTCCCCAGCTTTTCTTACCTCAAGCCTCCAGACCCACGGAAAAGAACAAGGAATAACAAGACTGCAGCTATTTACAATAATAACCCATTCCCAGGCTCCACTGCAGCAGTTTTAATCGTCAACTATTGTCAGGCATCAAGATCAAAAAGATTTGAGATTTGATTTGTTTGGGTTATAAAGAAGCCCTGAATGCCAAAGCGCTGTCGCTTAAACTGCAAAGCACAGCCCCTGCATGAAGCAGAATGAACTGGTATTGCCCTCTCTGATCTGATTTGTAGCCATCACAGCTCTTTAAAGTTATTTGATTTGACATCAATTAGCCAGTTGTCACTAGGGAAAAGTCTCTTTTTGCATTTAGTCCAATATCAATGTCATTTTCCTCCTAAAATGTGACAAGGAGCAGACTGCTTCAGCATACTTTGCACCCCATTGAAGAAAGGGATAAGGAGGAGGAGAAAGGCTTCACAAAAAGAAAAGAAAAGGGGGGTGGGAGGACTGAGAAAACATTTCAACCCCCTCTTCCCATTTATGGAGACACATATACAGAGAGAGAGAGAGGGACATATAGAGACAGATACATATATAGGTCTGATGGAGATGTATGAGACCTCCTGTTCAGCATGTGTTGTTTATCACCACACTTGCAAGCATTGCAGTCACTGTAAGGATATAGAGAACTTCAGACCTGTTTGTTTTTGGGAGACAGAAACTCTAGTAACAGAAGAGCTTTTGCAGAGCTTTAATCCCAGCTTTCTTTCATCTTTCTGTATTCTGTCTAGAACTTTGCAGAATGCCCAAGGATATATCGACTTGTTGTAACAAACTGCTGGTAAATGTATTACATGGACACTATTCTGAACCAACATGTGAAAGCAAAATGTTCCCAAGAGCAAAGAGACATGACAATTGCAAATTTCTGAAGACTAAAGCTGGTTTAATAAGTAGATGTCAAAGAAGGTGACCTATTTTGCTGAGTGTCATGATGTACCACAACTGTTGTATTCTCTACTTGTAGCTGGATGCAGCAACAAGATGGACACTATGTATGTTAATGGAGGAAGAGTAGAAAGAGTAAAATATTCCTCTGTACATGGAGGAGCAGAGGCATTTTAATAAAATAAACAGGGGCTTGCAAAATTAGGAGCTGAGAAAACTCCAAGTCCATTTGAGGAGATGCAAAAAGGAGACCTGAAGGGAGAGGCAAAAAATGGGTAACATAGTAAATGAATACTTTGTGACCACTGGTCTCTCCAGAGAAAGGTATACAGGCTTCCAGAGTGGCTTTTTTTTTTTTTTTTTCTCTCTCAAAAGGGAAAAGCTGCCTCTGGGACATCTATCGTAATGATTTTTATCTGCAAGCCCACCCAGCTGCAGTATTTCTGGACTGGACATGAAAGTCCCAGAGGGTAACAGTACTCCATGGTTTAGAACTCTTCTCAGGGTACTGAATGATCTCATTATTGATTGCTTCCTTGTCCTGCCAATAGCTTGTAATGTAAAATGCTGGAAAAGGATGGAGGAGCACTGTCATACACACTGAGCTATAGTTAAACCTTTTTTGCAATGTCATAGGAAAATAGATCAGATCTTTCACTGCATGACAACTCTTATTAGGAATGTCACACTGTAGTGGGTCTGCCTGAGCTGGTTTTCCACATAGCAGCAGTGTTTTTGTGCTGGGAGCTAGAAGGGTGTTGATAACACACCCGTGTTGTG
>JAVSBS010027706.1:33223-54593 GCA_033124195.1 Coracias cyanogaster
ACAGCTCCCGCTACTGCTACCCCTACTCCTCTTGCTACACCCGCAGATACAGCTGCTACCCCTGCTACCCCTGCTAAGCCCAACCACACAACGACCAGATAGGGATCGAAAGGCAAAAACGATGATTTCTGGCCTCTGTATGAATTTTTCCCTTGGCTTAGCTCCCATGACAACGCCTGCGGTCAGGAGTGGTCCTGAGGGCTCAGCATCTCTCTTCAACGTCTGCTGCTACTTTGAATAACCTACTTGTAGGCTCAACCCTTCCTTCCTAGCCTTTGTTGGATGTGCTGTGTGCTTTGATGTGTAGCTCTGCAGCAGAAGATGAGGACCGAGCAGGCGCCTCGTCTTGCCGTACGCTGTGATGACAGCTCTGCTCTTCACCCAACACCACCAAGAGTCCCAAAAGCACCTGCTGTGAAATGTAGTTGCTCTTTAAAGAATGTATGAATCTCTAGATACTCCTATTCTGTACTACTACAAGCTGTAACCTCTGTACACAGCGCTTCTTACTCTCATTAAAAGATCTTGCATCGCAGTACTGCTTTCTGTTTAAGGTGTTTTTTCTTTTATACTCAATTTTACTGATTATTTATTAAGTATTTACCTGACACAATGCAAAAAAAGGAGGCATTAGCTTTTCAGATCTGCGGTTTTAAGCATCCCGTAGGATCTGAGATGACTGAGGATGTATTGAACACCTCAATTCCTGTCTCCTCCAAGAAAGTCCTGAAAACTCATATCTGCCGTGTCTTAACTCTGCCCCTCTTCCACCAAACACGCCAAAACACTGCTCCTTTCCAAAACACTAGCTTAGAAAGGTGAAGGTTTAACAAAATTACACCGGTACTTGCTGACTGCATTCCAACCCAAGTTATGCTACATTTGAGAACTCAAAGTGCACCGAGACACAAAATATTGGACTCCCAAAGCTTTCCGTGCTCTGAAACAGGTACCTGATAGGAGAACACACAGGAGCTCACATGGACCTCTTCCCAACGCGTACCGAGGTTTAAATTTTGCCATTACTCCACCAGAGACTACTTTGCACAGGGTGATATTCTGTGTGTGAGTTGTGAGCTTAGTCCTTCCCATCAGTTCCCTGGCCAGGCTGGTTTTTGGGCACACCTCCTGCATCCTGCAAGCATCTGCCATGCTTCAACATCAGCAAAGACGGCTTCCAGATAAGGCGAGGCTTCAAGGGGAATCCTCTTCTTTCCTTATAATTAACAAGAGGGCACGTGACAGGGAGGGAGAAGAGTTGCTTAAAGTAAAAGTGACTGTCAGCTTGATGACGAAGGGATAAACCTACTGGGACGGTTTCCAGGCTGGAGCCATCTGGAGCCACAGGAAGATTGAGTTTTAGGAGTAACTTCCAAGAGGAAGTTTCTCCTCCCAGTCTGCCGGCGCTTCAGCTCTCCAGCTAACACCGTAGGAGGCAGATTTATGGACTTGGGCGCTGATGTTTCCCTGGTGGGTAGACCATCGGGGAAGAGATCACTGTAGGGTTTCTTGCCTCATACTATAAATAATAGGAGCGAGAAGTTCCCGGCAGAAGTGAGGTTCATCTGAATTTGCATCGTTGTAAAAGCAGAGCATAGAAATGAAGCAGAACCTAGACACTTATTCAACAGGTTATTCAAGAGCTTGGCAGAGGCGTCTGCGAACGAGAAACCAGAAGAAAAAAGCCCCTGAGTCCCTGGGTGAGCTGCCAGAAACATCCATCAAACCCCGCTTTGAAAATTCACCAAGACTTCACTTCTAGAAAATTATTTGGACCTACTAACAAAGGCTTCGATTCATCTCCTTTTACAGCAAATGTTCTCATCTGATCTAAAATGTCTAAAAATACAAATCAATGTTTCCCTCAACTGGTCATGACGTGTAAATTCAGACTCTGAAGGTATTAGTTTTTCATTTAAAAGTGGCTCTGGCTTATGTATAAATTTGTTTTAATAGAGAAGTTATCAGTTGATGCAGTGTGTCATAGACTGTCCTTCAGGCTAACACAAATAAATTGGAAAAAAGGTTGTCTTTCGATTAGTACAGTCTGTTTTTTCATTTGTTCAAAGTGTTCAGATTTAAATTTTGTATATAATGCAAAAAAGATTTGAAATATTTTAACTTAGATGAAATACCTTTCATTATTTGAAAAAAATGCAATTAGTAGAATATTTTAAATAAATACTGTCAGTCATAGCATGCGGTCTGAAGAAATAGGGAGAAGGGGATCACTTCTCAAGAAATTATGGGGATTTTTATATACACACACAAACACAAATATATTGTATTTGTATTTAGAATTAAGTGTATTATTTCTATGTAATCTTGTTATTGACATGATAGGACATGAAATAACAATGCACTGGATAAAATAAAAGTAAAAGAGAAAATAGAAACATCCACGTTGAGGGAAAATATGAAGATTTCTCATTAACTTTTTCAGAAGTTCATTTTAATACACACTTTTAAAATGTTTATGTTAGTTCTGGTATGAACTCTACCAGAGTGCAGCTGGAAAAAAGAAGGAACAACGTAGGAAAAAATTATTTGGCAAATGAAGATGACAAAAAAGCAATTGAAATCTTATAGGGATTAACACACTGAAACCTGCAATGTTCTCATGAGTCAGGGCTCTTAACTAAATGTCTTAATATATTTTTCTCTGTGGATTTGACTCTATCTTTTTATAAGATTTTTTTATGCAGTTATTGACTGAACGCTGCTGTGTCTTGAACTCTATCTAGGGCACGTCTCCACATTCCTTTTGTTTTTTGGTACAGAAGTGCAGGCATTGGAGAATTCTCATGTCCCAAGCTCAATTTCTGCTTTTTAATACCAAAATCATAGCATCAGAGAATGGTTTGGGTTGAAAGGGACCTTAAATATTCGATTCATTTTGAGCATTTAGGTAACTTTGAAAAATCTCGTGCCCGTGTTTAACTTTCCAGGACAATTAATGGCCATTTCATTAATGTCCCCCCACACACACCTCAGCTGTTTGGTTACTTGGTCACGCAGGAATTATGATCTTCTGACCTTTACAAACAGCAACAAAACCAAATTTTTCTGCACACATCACAACTTCAATTAATATAATTAGTTTCTTTAACGTCAAGGATCATTAGTCTGTTCTACGTTCACGTGACAAGGCAAAAGCTACAGACGTCTTTCATCTTAAAATTTTTTGGGTCATCCTCAGTTTTAATTATCAGATCAAGGTACAAGAATGGACAAGAGAATGACAGATACTTAGACTAGAGATGACTGAGAATCAAAATTCACATCTTTTGGATATTTTTAACACTTTATGCTTGTGTGTAGCCTGAATTCTGACAGCATATCCTAGAGGGGAAAAAATGTTCTGTACACTTATGTGTACCTAATATACATTTTAAAATAAATCCTCATGCATCCTCTCTTCCTCACAGAATAAGAATTCCCCCTGCTAACGTAGCAGAGGAGGCAAAAATATTTTGTGCCACTTTTCTTTGTCTCCTACTTGTGCCTGTAAAACTGAGTTTTGTATATGAGAAAAAATATTTTCTTCCCTTCTTCTAAAATATTTTTATTGTATACCTTTAATATTTCCTTTCAGTCTGGTTCAATAATGAAAAACGGGAAATGTATGAAAGTTCAGCATTCATTTAGGTAACTATGTAATATAAAAAGAATATAATATAAAAAGAAGAGGGACAAAAAATTAGTCACATAGTCTCTATCTTGCCATTACACCAGCTCACACTATAAAAAATTCCTTCAGAGTATCACCAAAGCAAATGTAAATTAAGTTCTACAACACTGATGTTAGCAGAATATTTAGAAGTTTAAATTATAAATATTATTTTACAACAAATCTTATTGGTGCTGGTTTTACACCTCCTCTAACACTGGCTTCCCAAAGGAAGCAGAGCACAATATATAAAGTCAAGAGCTTTCTTGGTTTTTTTTTCCTCAGCAAATACCTCCTTTTATGACCTTCACTGCAGTGAGCCATTCTTCATTTGCATATTAAATGAGGTTAATAACAGACATTCTAGAAGTGCTGAACGTCAGAATTTATGGTATCAATGCTCTTCCAAAACAATCATTAAAGACTTACTTCAGCAATGTTTGTATTATTTAAATATTAATGGTTTGTTACTGAAAGGTGCCTCGATGTTGTATAGTAACCAACAGAACAGGGAAGGAGCCCCTGGGCTAAGGAATGTTTCTCTTTATTAAAACTGAGGCATTGCCGTCATCATCCTCACCGGGTGTAGACAGGCAGAGATACAGTCGCATCTCACCACGAAAAAACAGAGAAGTGATTTCTCCTTTCCCAGATCAGAATTATCCCCTCTGCAGTGGGTCACTTCTCGCACTTCACCGGCCTTTTTAATTCGCCTTATACCCACTGCAAAGCAAAGAACTTTTGACACGTCACTGCTAGCACAGCCTCCAGCTGCCTGTGATAGACCAGCAAGAGACCAAGATCCGTTCTGCACTACCAGGTCCTGCAGTGATACTTGCCCCAGTATTATATATATATCATTTATATATATATATATCTTACAGAAATATATCATATATGTGTGATATCACAGAATCCCAGCGTGGTGGGGGTTGGAAGGGACCTCTGGCGATCATCTGGTCCAAGCCCTGCTCCAGCAGCTCACCCAGAGCAGGGGGCCCAGGATGGCGGCCAGGCGCCTTTGGAAGCTCTCCAGACAAGGAGACTCCACAAGCTCTCTGGGCAGCCTGGGCCAGGCTCCCACACCCTCCCACCAAAGAACTTGCTCCTCCTGCTCCCATGGAACCTCCTGCCTTCCAGTTGGTGCCCGTTGGCCCTCGGCCTGGCGCTGGGCACCACTGCCAAGAGTCTGGCCCCATCCTCTTGCCCCCCATGGGCCCTTGAGCAGCATTGAGCAGATCCCCTCTGAGGCTTCTCTTCTCCAGCTCAGGTGGCTTCACTAGGGCAGAGTAGAGGGGGATATCATGAAACATTGATTCAAGCAAGATTCTGCAATAATTTCATCCAGAAAAGAGAGTGAAAAAATAAAATTTAAAAAAAACCCCAAGATCATAAGCTTTAGACTCATTGTTCAGATGCTCGTTTAATTGATCCCGTGCCTTGGCCTGTGCTTCTCATAGTGCATATGCCAAATTATAGACAGTAGAAGAACCTAATGGAATCAATGGAACGCCTGTTATTAATTGTGACGGAAATGAATCAAAACAGTTGTAGAAGCCCTGAGCACGGAGTGTAACGCCTCTTTCCTCCTCAGCTATTTCATGTTACTCCACAATTTGCAGTATCCAGCTCCCTTGTAGGAGCATAACTTAAAGAAGCAGCATGTGGACTCCCCAGGCAGGTCCTGTAGCTGGAACTATTCCATGTATCCTCCAGCTTCATTCCCAGTTGCCCTTTGGGCGAATTCCTAGAAACCCATCCGTCCTGGAAAGTTTTAAGATGAAAGAATCTTACAGGGTTTAATCACAATGTGGTACCAGAAGAATTTGAAAATTGTCCTAAATGTGGAGGAAAACAATTATAGCAATTGGACTGCTGATGTACTTCCGAAATTTGTCTTGTGACTAACAGACGATGGATGGACATGGAGAACTGTGCTGACTTCCACAGGTCTAAGAGACCGTATAAAAGTGCTCACAACCCCACTCTCCTCAGACTGCGCCTCTTGGTTTACTCTCCTCAGTGAGCTTGGTAAGTTCAGATCCTATTCTTGTAGGAAGAGGGACTTGGGAACAAGTCCTTCACCAGCATTCTCTGATTTGTTACGATGGTAGAAGTATTTTCTCTTCTATGCTCTTAATCTGTAGAGTAAAAAAAGTGGGGACGTTGATGAATGAACACTCATTGGTAAGATACTAAGCCTAGTAAGAAGTTTTGTCTTCATGTAAGAGGAAGCAAGCGCTCTACTTAGTCTTTATAAATGGAACAGAAATTTTTGTAACCTGGTGATTCTTAGGACTGAAATTTTGGTTCATGGGCAGAATTGTGTATTATGCAAAGGGGAAACGGCTTCTTGGCAGGAAGATGGTGCAATAATGAATATGGGCAGGCCACATGAATTTCTTTGGTCTCTCTGAAGTCACCAGAGCAGCTCTGGTCTGCCGCAGTGGAGGATTTAAACCTTAGCTCTTCACTGTGCAATATCCTAGTTAGAACTAGCACTAACAAAGCATATGAACCAATATGACACAGAAAAAAGAGTTTACAGCCTGCGATGAAAACCAGACAAGGAGGTTGCCTTCAAGGAACTTGTCATGTTGTGTATGAATGCTTCTGAGATCTTCTGAAAATGCTGTGTGGGATTTGGGTCAGATTACGGGGGGAATCGGGTGGGATTAGGGCACCTGCACATGCATATATCCTGAGCTGTCAGGATTAATCTAGGATCTTGGATACCAAATGCTCATCAACACATAGGTTTGGATGTATATTGGCAAGTCCAGAGTCCAAATATTCAAAGTCTAAAAGTACAGGGTGTTCTATTCACTTTTAAGAGGAGAAGATAAAAAATAGAAATGATCAAATTTAACAAGGAAGGAGGACGATAGAAAGGGGCTGGAAAAAACGAAAGAGAGCCCTGGGGCTGTCTAGTCTGGAGAAGAGAAGGCTGAGAGGGGATCTAGTCAATATTTATAAATATCTCAAGGGTGGGTGTCAGGAAGAAGGGGCCAGGCTCTTGTCAGTGGTGCCCAATGAAAGGACAAGGGGCAACAGGCACAAACTGGAACCCAGAAAGTTCCACCTCAACATGAGGAGAAATGTGAGGGTGACAGAGCATTGGAACAGGCTGCCCAGAGAGGTTGTGGAGTCTCCTTCTCTGGAGATCTTCAAAACCTGCCTGGATGAGTTCCTGTGCAGCCTGACCTAGGTGGGTTAATCACAGTTTTGTCCCTAAATGACACATGAATCCATAAAGTTTCATGGGCTTGCAGGATACGTTGTGACCATTTCACACAAAAGGCCTCTTCCAATCCTAAAGGTATGAACACAACTCCAGTTAATGCACAGACCATTTACCAGCACATCAGGCTGTATTCTTCCATGATGGAGGTTTAGATAAGCAGTACAAAACTTGCTGGTATCATACATTTGCATCCTTGTGTTTCTAAAGAAAAATAGTCTCCATTTTGTTAATCACAAATGAGCTGCAATACAGAATCATAGAATGTGTTTTGTTGGAAGGGACCTCTAAAGGCCATCTAGTCCAGTCCCCCTACAATAAGCAGGAACATATCTAACTAAGTCAGCTTGCTCAGAGCCCCATCAAGCCTGACCTTGAATGTCTCCAGGGACGGGGCCTCTACCATCTCTCTGGGCAACCTATTCCATTAAAGAACTTCTTCCTAATGTCTAACCTAAATCTAACCTTTTCTAGCTTAAAACCCTTATCCCTTGTTCTGTCGCTACAGACCCTCAAGAACAGATCTCCTCCTGCCTTCTAATAGGCCCCTTTCAGGTACTGGAAGGTCGCTATAAGGTTCATCCCAGAGCCTTCTCTTCTCCAGGCTGAACAGCCCCAACTCTCTCAGCCTGTCTTCATAGGAGAGGTGCTCCGGCCTTCTAATCATTTTCGTGGCTCTCCTCTGAACACACTCCAACTGGTCCACGTCCTTCTTACGTTGGGGGCTTAAGAGCCGGCTACAGTACCCCAGGTGAGGTCTCACCAGGGCAGAGTAGAGGGGCAGAATCACCTCTCTTGATCTGCTGGCCATGCTTCTTTTGATGCAGCCTGGGATGCAATTGGCCTTCTGGGCTGCCATTGCACATTGGTGGCTCATGTCCAGCTTTTCATCCACTAGTACCCCCAAGGCTTTTTCCACAGGGCTGCTCTCTAGCATGTCCTCTCCCAGCCTGTATTGATAATGCTGGTTGTCCTGGCCCATGTGCAGAACCCAGCACTTGGCCTTGTTGAACCTCATGAGGTTCACCTGGGCCCATCTCTGCAGTCTGTCCAGGTCCCTCTGGATGGCATCCCGTCCCTCTGGCATAACAACTGCACCACCCACCTTGGTGTCATCAACACACTTGTTGAGGGTGTGCTCAATGCCACTGTCGATATCATTAATGAAGATATTAAACAACACTAGTCCCAGTATGGACCCCTGAGGGACACCACTTGTCACCTTTTTCTGTCTGGACATTGAGCCTTTGACCACTACTCTCTGGATACAACCATCCAGCCAATTTCTTATCCACTGAACAGTCCACCCTTTGAACCCATATTTCTCCAACTTGGAGAGAGGGATGTTGTGGGCGACCATGTCGAAGGCCTTGGAGAATTCCAGACAGATGACATCCATAGCTCTTCCCTTGTCCACTGATGCAGTCACTTCATTGTAGAAAGCCATTAGGTTGGTCAAGCAGGACTTGCCCCTAGTAAAAACGTATTGACTCTCTTGGATGACCTCCCTGTCTTCCATGTGCCTTAGCACATCTTCTAGGAGGATCTGTTCCATGATCTTCCCAGGCACAGAGGTGAGGCTGACAGGTCAGTAGTTCCCAGGGTCTTCCATTCTACCCTTTTTACAAAATGGATGTCATGTTATCTTTCTTCCAGTCACTAGGGAGTTCACCTGACTGCCATGACTTTTGAAATATTGTGGAGAGTGGCTTGGCAACTGCATCAGCCAATTCCCTCCGGACTCTTGGATGCATCTCATCAAGTCCCATGGACTTGTATGTGTTAAGGTTCCTCAGTCACGAACCTTGTCCTCATTCAGGGTGGGAGAGACTTTGTCTCCCTGGTCCCTGTCTCATGGGCCATCAACTTGAGAGCTGTGTGAAGAGAGATTGTCAGTGAAAACTGAAGCGAAAAAGTCATTGAGGACCTCAGCCTACTTGTTGTCTGTTGTTACTAGCTCACCATTGCTGCTCATCAGTGGGGGATGTTTTCTTTGACCTTCCTGGTCTGGTTTATGTATCTGTAGAAGCCTTTTTTGGTTTTTTTTTGCATCGCTTACCAGGTTCAGCTCCAGCTGCACCTTGGCTTTCCTGATCTCGCCCCTACACAACCAGGCAATGTCCCTGTACTCTTCCCTGGATATCTGTCCCTGCTTCCACTGTCTGTGCAGTTCCAGTTTGTCTTTTATTTTGACCAGCAGGTCTCAACTCAGCTATGCTGGTCTCTCTCCTTCCTGGCCGAATTTCTTACATGTGTGGATTGAGAGCTCTTGTTCTCTATGGAAAGCATCCTTAAAGATCTGCCAGGTCTGCTCCCTTGTGTCTGAGGACTGCTTCCCAGGGGATCCTATTGACTAACTCCTTGAAGAGCTGGAGGATTGATTTCCTAAAATTTAGGGTCCTGACTTTGCTTTTCATCTGCCTCATACACCTTAGGACAGTGAACTGCACTAGTGCATGGTCATTGCAGCCCAGACTGCCTCCAATCTTGATATTCCTGATGAGTTCACTTGTGTTTGTGAGTATCAGGTCCAATATTGCATCCTCTCAGGTAGGGCTGTCCATTTCTTGCTTTAAGAAGTTGGCATCTTGGCACTCTAGGAGTCTCTTGGATTGCCTACAACTCGCCATGCTACTTTTCCAACAGATGTCCAGGTGGTTGAAATCCCCCAGTAGGATAAGAGCCTGAGAGTGCAATGTCTCCTGAAGCTGAAATAAGAAGGCTTCATCAATAGGTTCCCCTTGATCAGGCAGCCTGTAGTAGACACCAACCACAAGGCTACCTTGAATGAATGAATGCCTGCAATGAGATTCCCATAACATAATTCATAACAAAAGGACAAAAATATCCACTTACTTGCCCAGTCAGTACAAACAGCTTTCCAGCCATGCTGATAGCAGCAAGGCTGCTTGTTCATAGTAAAACCACAGCCATGTAGGATGTCTTTTCAAAAATAAGCCTAGATCTTTTGTGGGGATTCACCTTCTCCACATACAGCTCAGCCTTCTCCTTGATCAATCAATTAACATATGTTACCTTGTATGCAAGGCATCTTATCAGGAGGCCACTCATCATACAATAGACAAGCAAAAGCTGACTGAAGTAAGGTGCATTTCCAAAATCACTTCCTCAGCATGACAGGTAGGACCTTGACATGGAAACTGAAGGCTTCAGTGAGGGAGGGCAAAGTTTGAGATGGTTTTCCATTTGCCTGTATCTCTCACAAGAATTCTTCAGACTCTCTTATTTCCCTTGCTGTGTTGCAGCAGAGGCATTGCAGAAATTTCCCCATGTGCTTTGTCCCTGATCTCTTGCTTATGTCTGGAAACTTGTCAGAGCACACATCTACCTTGGATTGTGGAGTTTCAAGGCACTGCCTTTTGCCAGAGCTACCATTTCTGTGCTGTGAACCTGAGACAAGGACATTTTCCACTCCAGTAGTTTTGTTCTGAAAGGTCTCAGTGCCAAGGGCTCTTGCTAGAACAATCTCTCTTTCCCGTTTTTGTTTAAGAATCTGCAACTCAGACCTTTCAGTTTCTGAGAGTAAGATTGAAGGGGGACATGTTTGTTTTGGAGAAGCAGCAATAGAGTTGTTAATTTAGGCTTGTAATTATTTGCAATTAGCACATTTTTCCTTTTTTTTTTCTCCTACTTATTTTGTTATCAGATCCAATTACAAACCCAAATTACCAACCCTAATTTTTACTAACAGTCATTCAGACATGAGTAACAATGAAACTGAAACAGCAGAAGCATCAGGGAAGGCTGGATAACCTAGCAGGAGCTAAATCAATACTAGATAAATTCTTCATCTAATAGTCCATACTAAGCCTTATCCTGCATTGACAAACCTACACAGTTAGCAGTAGATTAAAATCAGTGGGCTCTGAAGGAAGCTGCAATCACAGCTCTGACTGCAGGCCATCATTACAGAGCATTTAATTCACTGACAACTGCAACTCCCCTCTTCCAGCATCACCTCTCCTCTTACTGTAGAAATCCTATTTACATAAAATACCAATTCAGCTGCGTTGATATAACCCTCTGGTGAATCACGTTATTCTCTGATCAGTCACTCAAGGAACTGATCCAGATTAAAAATAAACCTTAAAAAGGGGGTAAGAGAATGAATGGTTATTTTAAACCAGCTCAACCCTGTGACTTAGAGAGCCCCTGAAAGGATCATGATGAAAAGAATCATGTGGGAGCAGAAACGCATGGCCAGGAGTGGGAATGAATGACAAGATAGTGGGAGCTTAGTTGAGGAATAGGGCGACTGGATGCTTAGGGAAGGAACAGGAGAACAGTTAAAATCAGAACAGCAGCCAACGCATCAGAAATGCTTTTGAAACCACAACCTCTGGAGTGGGCAGACCCACAGACAAGAAGTGTTATGGCTCTCACTTCATAAAACACAGACCTTGCAAAACCAATTTATTTTTATTTTAAACATTTACACCACTGGCTAAACAAACAAAAAAATAAATCTGTTTAGGTTGATGGAAGTTTTTTATGTTTCAAATTGGAATCCCCTCACTAAAGAATAACTCATAGTTTATAAAAAAAAAGTTGTGTTTTCTGGGATTATCACAAAGATTAATTAGCACAAGATGTGTAATTGCTATTTCCAAAAAAAGAAATAGAACCTGTGCAAAAGCTTTGAATCAGCACAACAGGGGTCTTGTCAAGTTTTCATTTTTTTATTTGATGGAAACAATTCACCCCAAACACCCTGAATTTATGTATTGATTCAGTCTCTAGCTGCTCATCTGAAAATGTTTCTCCCAGCTCAAGACATAACATCCTGATGAACTGTGAATAAGCATCACATGAACTGAGAAATGAAATAAAAGGCATGAAACCCAGCAAATCACACCACCACAACTGTGTGTGGAGGAAGAAAGTGTATGAAAAGGCAGATGTTCTAGATGAGGAAATGCTTAGACCTGATTAATCTAGAGGTAAATTTGTCATTCCTGGGACACAACTAGTTAAAGTCTATATCTTGTGTTTGCAGTCTTTAGATTCTAGGTTTTTAATGAAGACAGTTTGTCTTGTACTGAGTTAACCCACTTGCATATCCACAACCCAAACCACTCCTTAACCTTATGTAGGAGACCAGTGAGACTATCAGTAGTCAAATCCAGATCTCTTGAGTCTCATTTCCATGTGTGAATACTGCATGACTATCTTTCTTTGAAAGTAACCTGGTTATTTTAATAGGCTTTTAAAAATGGAGAACAGCAAGAAGATTCAGGAGAAAGTCGTAAACCTTGTCAGTATGTCAGCAATAGCATTAGCATGATACAGCTTTGTAAGGTGAAAATACTGTCCCATCATCAGGATGAATAACTGAGACTTGAGCTTCATTTTTTTCCCACTCAGGAATCACTTTGGTAGTATCCTCCCATAAAAACAAGCAAAAAATAGATTCTAACATTCCTTTTCCCTTTTTGTTTTGTTTATTTTGGACTAATATATTCATGCCTCTCGATAAATTCTGGTTTATTTCATTTTTAATTTGGAGTGTTCTGAATTGATAATATATGTGGTTTGCAGTATCCATCAAAAGGCAGAGCTGCTACATAAACAAGTCCAGGCCTGACTTCTCTTCATGAAGCTCCCTCTTCATGAAACTCTCCCTGTCTTCATGCTATTCTTTGCCAAATGGTGTTACTAGAGAATAGGAATCAATTGTGCTATCTTTTTTTCTTCTTTTTTTTTTTTCTGTAGTATCAGAAGGTTTTTCCTTTGATATCTGTTTGACAGTTTTAACATGCATCACCTCTTTCAAGAGTCTTGGTCCCAATCCAGGGTCTACAAGGGTTTTTCCTCTGATTCAAACCAGCATTGCCTAAGGAGAGAAAGGCAGGGTGTCACTAGATTTCACTGAGGTAAAACTGAGGCACAGGAGAACTCTGTGTGACTTTTTCCTGCCTACACTGGGAAGAAGGGACTGGACAACATGAGAACTCATTCCCCCACCCTAATCTGAGCTCTTCAAGTCTTTTTCTTTCCAGTGAAATGAAACAGACTTTTCCAGGAAACAACTGGCAAGAGAAGAGCTGTGGCCCTGGCAGTCAGGCAAGGTACAAGTAAGAAGTTTCTGGGCTATATTTGGCCTGACTTCTGTTCAGTGGATCTTGGCTCATGAAAAGAGAGCACTCACTTCAGCCTCCTCCCTGCCCTACTCCGTCTTATTTGAACAGCATCCCCAGGCTAATGAGAAAAAGGTTTATTGGTCTTTGTTTCTCACATGTAACCCGTGTCCAGGAAATAATATTGAAGATTGTGAGATAGTGAGGTATTCACTCAATATTTGCATTTCATAATTATTTCTCCAAAGAACTGGGCAGGCAGGACTTCACTGATGGGACTATGGTCACCTACCCTGTGACTTTGGAGAAAGGACAGAATATTAATCAGCTTCATCCCAGTTCCCTCAGCATATCATTTACTCTCTCCCTGTTCATTGCTCATTTACAAATAAAATCTCAGAATGAGTGATTGGAAGGAGATCGCAGCCAGGGAGGAAGGTGGAGGAAGTTTCCATACCAGCACAGCAGTCTGGGAGTAAAAATGCTCTCTGAAAACATATGTCTGTTTGCAAATACAATAGATTTGTCCCTCAAAGCCTGAGGACTCCAGCTTTATATCACTGTAATCAAAAGTAGGCTTCAGTTCAGTCCATAATCCTCTGAAATTCAGATGGAGCTGTACAGTCTGCAGAAGCTGAGGGACTGGAGGAAGAGAGCTGAAAGATGACCTTTTTTTTACCCTAGATCCACTCCTGATGTTAATGGGTATCATGGAGATGTACTCCCTGATTTCTTTAATGGGAGTAGTATAGATCTGTCTTACTTCACAGGACAAAGATGAAAAGCATAGGGAAGCACTGGAGGATACAGAGAAATTTCTGGGAATTGTGCTTCAGTTGAAAGCTGTTCAGGTAGCATCTTAAAAAACTACCACTCATCTGTTGACTAGATTGCTAATCCATCACAGATGAAAAATAGATCACTTAAAATGTATTCCTGACAACTTTCCTTAACAGTGGACTAGAAGCACACATATGTCTCACTGCTCAGCTGAGCAGTGGTTATCTCCTACAGTGTAGAAGTTGGAGGCGGTTGATGCTGGAATCCGCATGCATCAGAGATTCTTTTGTTTCTCTCAGGAGCTCTGATGGTCACTGTTAAGCAAGAGCTTCATTTAGTCCATGTAGCAGAAACATGTTACATGAGTCAGAAATGGCCAGAGCGTGACATTTAACAAAAGCAAGTTCTCTGTCCATAGGTGCACTTTTAATGAGATGGTATGTTCTTCTTCGTGTCAACGTAATGCCCTGCTTTTTGCAGCTGCACAAAATATCTAAGTAACAGTAGCTTGGAAGGGTGACCATAAGTCAAGGGAAGCTTTCTCCCATTAGAAAGCTCTTAGAAAGAACTTTTAGAAAGCATAGAAAGAGCTTTCAAAAGCTTTTAGAAAGCTCACAGCTCTTGTAGCTATGGAAAATAAAGCCATTTTATCTATACAGCATAGCTGAGGTAACTGAGGCACAGAGAGATGAGCTGGGTTACTTCAGCTATTCAAAATGACCTGGAGTCTTTTAAGGTGCCAGTATTGCAGGGGTTTTGCTAACATTGACCTCATGAACACCCCAGAGGTATCAAAACTGGGGTCACAGGTAATAACAATATCCAGCAGCAGGTGGTAACAATAAAAGATGGCCAAGGATGACAATGAAAACAGAGGCAAGACCTGCCACTCTTATAGATGGAGTATTCCAACTTAAAACAGAATCCCTCAAGCCTCAAGCAGTGAAAAAAAGCTGTAACTGTTCTTCTGCTCAGCTGTCAACACCACCTTATTAGCACTGAGCAAATAACTTGTGCCAGCTTGACAAACCTAATTTCTTTTTTTTTTCCTCCAGCTTGTGGAGGTTTCCTCAGCCTTATGCATTATTCAGACAAGAGACTCCTTGGAAAGTTTTAAATCCAAGGTTTGATAGCCAAGAGCTATCTGTGTCTGAACTGAGGAGTAGAGAATGGCTGGGCACCATGGAGCACATGGCAATGGGTTCATCTTCCTGACTGGCTGAGTGGCTCAGGTGTAAGGGCATTTGAAGCTTACCAATTCTTTTCTGGGGTGTTTCCCTATCATAAAAACTGAAGGGGACAAAAGAACTGTGGTCATTTCAGATGAAGATTTGTTGGGGCTTGCCTCGCTATGCTCTCAAGTCTCCTAAACCCACTCACTTGGGACCCTGTGTCAAGACTCATGCCTCTCTCTTTCCATCTATCCACTTTAAAATGCTTCTTTAAAATGTACATATTTTAAAATACTGAATTATGAAGCAGATCATGCTAAAGACACTGCAGCCAGGAGAAGCAGCTGTGAATGTCAGTCACATCAAAGCTGCATTGATATGATCCCACAGGGACTTGCTCAGTTAATGTAGGAGTGGTCTCTAATGGATGGAAGAGGCCTGAGGAGCCCTGAGTTCAAGGATTCACATTGCTCAGTGGGAATAATTCCCACAACTGAAACTGACCCAGATGGTGGATTATTAAATGCTGAGAAGAGCAGGTTTGAGGATGATGCAGGTTAAATACACCACCTGGATGCATACATGAATGAAAGGACATTCAGGATTTCCTTGTAGAGACAGTGCTATACACGTACTGAAAAAGGGCCAAGAGTAATTCAGTAGCTTATGGTGGTGTTTGCCTTTGGGGTGTAGGTGTAAATCCATTCCTTTGAGCTACTCTTAAAATTCAGACATGACTGCAAGTCACAAACACTTAAATCTGTTTTTATGGATTTTTAATTCTACAGAACTGAACATTGTAATCATTAGAAAAGCCAGGTCGGGCCACCTCCTGAAGCCACTCAGCAAAAGCCATGCACACCAGCTGTGTACACCCCTCTCCAACAACACAGGTTAAAATGATTCAGTAGTAAAAGACTATCTAAGCACTGCTTTTCTTTCTGATTCATTGTGCTGTTAACTGTTTGGTCCCATAGAGCATTAAGCACATAATCCTGTTGGCAAGAAGCAAAGACCACCAGTTTCTCTGCACAATAATAAGGTGAACCTGAAAGCAGTTCTGCACTTGTCAGTGGGTGTCTTGTTTCTGTGCACATACTTAGGGCACAGAGTCGCTCTGACACCATATCCCACTTTGCTAGCAAAGCATTGCCATTTCAGTCCCTAAAGGTCTTCTTACAAAGTACTTTAAAATTGTCTACCTGTCCAATTTATGTAGGCACAGTGATTTCGTGGTGAGAGGGATATGAAAAGATGTTACATTTTGCAGTTTTGCAGTGGTTAAAACATCCCCCCTCCATTTTAAAGTGTATTAGATGGATGACAGCAGCTCTCTTGAATAGCTTACACCAATACTAAGGAAAAGTCAAGGTCAAAGCTCTTAAAAAAACTGTACTCTTCTTGAAGTAAGACTGATCACTTTTATGATTATTATTATTATTGTAATGAGGGCTTAGCTTCCGACCACAGCACCTTCAGCCTTCTTGGATAATCATTTGTCTGGTTCTGAAAGAGAACTGCAAAAATTTTAGTAAGGGACCACATCAAAACTCCACCCCAATGTTTCATCCCATCAGTTCACCATCTCCAACATTAGATTGTAAAGGAAGAATATAAAAGTAGGGCAAGCAAATAGCAATACACTCTCACAGGCTGCACTAAGCCACTGATTCTTAAGGCAAAAATGGCCTTTTTGTAGTTCATAGTTCTGACGGATTTTCTTCCATGCTGCTATTTGATACTATAGGAATCACTAACATTGACACTGCATTCCCATTTCCTCCATTGCTCTGACAGAAAGACTGTGTACTTGCACCTTTTCAGCTGCACAGTCTTCAGATCCAATGCAACTTTTTCTTTATATGTGTAGAAAAAAGCTAGCAATTTGCATTGGAATATAACAAAAAAGTTCACTTTTCTCTAGCCAGGCCAGCCTTCTAACACTATCCAGGCAGCCTCAGAGTGCGAGAAACACATTCCATTCTCATCATCATAGTAGGACAACAACAATCTGGCAGGCTATAGCACTGCCTTTTCATTATATCAGGCATTTTAAGCTGAAACCTGGGGCTCAGAGGAGGCTCAAAGAAGGCCTCAGCTGTGTATATAGCCACTTCAGTAGAGATGGTGCCCTCTCTAATCCATGTAGCCAGCAGGTGGTCTGCATCAATTGCTGGAGACAACCATGCTCCCTCCCTCCTGCCTTCAGGAGCTGAAAGATCTTTGCAGCAAGGCCTTGCATTGTCAGAGCATGGTCAGCATAACTGTGATATCATGTGGAAACAGACACTCAGCTCAGGTCTTCACATGAGCTGCGTGCTCCGCCTTAGAGAGTAAGACCTGAGCTGCTTCCAAATGCTTCATAACTGCTCTTTCTGCAGCAGTACAGCCGAACACCCAGATACAAAGTTTTTAACAGAGCCAGCAAAGGGCTTTAAATTCACAGACTGTGGAAGCTGCTGGTGGGGAAAGAGGACTTATCTGGGAGGGTGAGAGAGCCAATGGTAGACAGGAGCACTGTGAAGATGGGTTTCACTGCTGCGACCAGCATCACAGAGGGAGCTGTCTTCACACTCAATCACTCCCTACAGAAAGTCAGGTTGAGTGCTGACCATGTTAGATTCACAACATATCCCCAAAAAGGAGCTAACAAGATCCTTTCATCAAACACAGTCAGATGTATAGCTCAAAGAACATATTTCATAGCTGTTTATTGCTAGTTTTCCAGTCTATATTTTCCTCCTTACTAACTTTCTAATTTGAGAGCTAAATCAAATTACATTTTCATACTAACCTAGTAGCACATATATCTGTTTGTCATGCCTGCATGATTTTTCTTCCTGGCACCTTGTCCCACAAGACTGCACAAGTTGAATCCAGGAGAGCACCTACTGCTGGACCGTGCTCCTTTGAATAATTTTTCCGGACTAGTTATTGTTAAATATGAACCTGAGATACTATTCATCTCCTTGTTCAGCAGCAAACCATTTTATGGAGACAAAACACTTATGTAATGTCATTGAGCTTTGCATTTTTAACTCTAAGATGGGGACAATGAGAGTCTCTTCATGCCTTCATCTGGCTTCTCAATTTAAACAGTATACTGTTTGAGATAGGGACTTTATTTTACTATATGTACACATAGGGACTGTACAGTGCCACCAGTTGTCTTAAAATATAAATATTATAGCAAGGATTACCAGCTAATACCATTACATACAATTACATCTTACTTCCTAAGAGGAAAAGCACTCCAGAGTGTTTCAAGAAATATGATACAGCTAAGTATAAGGCATTGCTTCTTTCTCAAGAAGATATTGCAAAAAGTAGTTTATTTGCAACTTCGACTTTTTGTGAGATAACTTTCTTCTGGTACAATTTGTTCTTGGGAACTGGTAATGGTTTAAACAGAGAGTCGTGATAAGCGTGGATCTGCTAAGCATCTGAGCACCACTGGTCAAAGGTTTAGATGCACACAAAAGGTATGTGACCAGGACTTAAATGAAGACGAGACTCCTGTACCTCATTCTCCCCAACAAGTTTCAGAAGGGACAAACCCAGGAGAAAAAACAAAAGGAAAGGACTATGCAGTGGACATGTGGTGAAAAAAGAATAAGAATGGAAAGGAAGAAAGAGGAAGCCTCAATCATGGCTGCTTTGTGTTGTTGTTATACTGGAAAAAGAAGAAATTATATAGTGAAGTATATGAAGTTTGTGTTTATAGTAGTATACAAAAATTTAAGCTATTTAGCTCTATCTGGGCATCCCATTAATTTTAGACAGTCACTTCCAGCAGTGTAGTTCAAAGTTTAGAGGCCAGACACAAAGAAGCAGGAGGTTTTGCAGTTGTATGAGGATATAAAGCTACTCCTAATTTCCTGTGAGCTGAGCTGTGACTTGTGCATTGTTCTTCATTCTCTTGTAGGAGCTGAAGTAGGAAAATGTGGCAGCAAAACAAGGAGCCAGATAGAGAATATAATGAGTCAAAAAATTGAGCAAAGCATAGCTAAGTCTATAGAGCCTGGTGAAGCAAGGAGAAGGTAGCAAGAAATAAACCAGGCAATAGATCAGACTAACTTAAATCAGGTCTTATTATCCAGCAAAACTAAAACCCATAAGCTATCATGCAAGGTTATTTTAGGAGGGTAGAGGACATAGCTTAGCAGTTATCTACCCAAAGGAAAAGACAGTTAACCATTGTTGCTATAGTTAAAATTCATGAGTTCATTGTTACTAATCTATTTATCTTCCTTGTTAGACTTTTTTCTTTAAGTGTTTTCTTTCACTTAGAATTATTGCTTCTTTAGTCATATATTCCATGTATTTGTAAGTAAGTAAATTACCTGATTGAGTATCAAAAAGCTTAGCATATCTTTCCCAGGTTTCTCACAGTAGGCTAGTCCAAACTCCCTTCTCAAAGCAGGGTCAGCTAGGCAGGTTGTGGTTGCTTAGCACCATGTCCAGTTGGGTTCTGAACATCACCAGGGATGGAGTCTCTACAGTCTCTCAGGGAAACCTACTCCTATGTTTGACCATCCTCACAGTGTCCTTGAAGAAGTTACATACATAAACAACATGCAGTAGAAGAATTTAAGACTGCCCATCACTTGATTTCTCTGATCAGAAATTACCTTCATGGTCTTAAAATGTCCTCTATCACACATCCTGAAGTGATCTTAATCTATGGCCTAATGAAACAGAAGACAATTTTCTTCTAAGTTCTTAATTCCCACCTGATGTTTTGATTCTTTTTATCTTCAGTCTGATCTCCAGTTACTGAGATCAGTGGTCTTTCAAGAAAAGAAGGAGGTAGCTTGCTGCCAAGTCATGATATCCTCTGCCCACCCATGAACACTCCATCTACCCTACGGCACAGTTCACATAAATGAAACTCTTGCTATTTAGAGTATCTCATTATCCATCTTCTCTTTTTCCTTTCCACTTAATTGATTTCATAAAAATTCCTTGGTTCCTTTTTTTCTTTCTTTTGGTTTGACTAATTATCAACAGTACATAATCATAATTACTGCAAATTACTTCATTGTGTATCACGTGGATCCTTTCTTGAAAGTGCTACTTGTAGTCACAGGATAAAACAATTCCACTGCGCTGAGCTACATTTGTATATGTGTGATGGATCCAAAGTGCTTCCTTAAGAAGCCAAGGGATAGCTAGGCATCCAGTTCTCCAGAGTACAGTCAAGAGCCTGGACTCCACTTTCATATTGCTGCTTTTGCTCAGTGATTTTCTCACACAGTGATACTTCAGGATCAGAAGGACCTATTCAGGTTGGTCTGAATATCAGAACTATGATATCTCATTGATAGTACTAACTGATAGCTAATTAACCAACACAACATGTGCTTGGACCAAGAATATCTTCTACAACAGCATCCTTCACAAGAAGTGATAGTGAATCTTCATTTTTCTTAAGTGTGTTCCTCTAATACTCCATCATACTGTTAATATTTGTACCTTTTCCCCAACACCCCCAATTTCAATTTGCCTGGCCTTATTATTCTTAAGCTTACGTACATTGATTTTAAAAGTTCTAATTCTGGTCCATTGCTAATAGGTTAGTTCAAGCACTGGCTTTTAATTGCAATACTGTCATCTCTGCTAAAGTAGTCTACAAACTATATTCTGCAGATTCTCTTCAGGAGAGCTGGTGATTTCTTATTGTGTGGGTTGTTTGCTTACTGCGAGGCATCATTCTTCAGCCACAGTTAATGCTTATTTCATCTTGAGTTTGTAACGTTTTGGAAAGGAAAAAATGACAAAACAGACTGAAGTGGTCTTTACCATTGTGGGTTGATGAGAAGTTAGTATGTTTTTTTAATAATTATTTTGATAGATTTCTAAAAATAAGCTCCACTGCTGCATCCTTGCCCTTAAGATGTAGCCTATCTTACCTTCCACATCTTCATGTTCTTCAGGCTACTAAGTTGTAACCAGCAGTTTCTGGAGCGTTTTCACTGAAGGTATAGGCCTTCTTATGGAATGCCTGCATCATTCCGTGGAAAATGATGCAGAGACATTCAACATAGTAGTACCACACAGCTGCAGAGCATGCAGCACAGTGGAGAGATTGTGTCTTGGTCTTGAAAGCAGCAAAAGTTTGTTAGTTCAATTGAAGGCAGAAAGTATTTCTGTGATATTGCTTCTAGCCGTAGAGCTGTCTTGCTTCCAATAGACTAGATCTCTCTGCTGTGCCATTATATGCACAAGTTTAATGTTTCTCAACTTGAACCTGTATGTCTAAGATGACCTACTCCAGGGATCTAAGAAAGGCAGAATGACTGTCTGTAAGAAGACGATGATGAGTACCTCTTCCCTAATAATACCATCAGTGATTGTTAATCTCCTGTGTTAACCTATCTTGACTTTGTTGAGGATGTGTTGGCTTCCT
>JAVSBS010027706.1:70194-127341 GCA_033124195.1 Coracias cyanogaster
ATGGCTACTGCTTACTGCTAGAAAAGAAGTGTATGTATACAGTGAGGTCTAAAAGTCTGAAAATAAGAAATTTAACATCTAAAACAGTTAAACCTGTGACAAAACAGTTCTGGGATTTGGAAAACTGAAAACACAAATGTTATGACATAATAATGAGCAAACTACAATTTCTCAGTCATTAATGAAATCCCCAATGCCCTGACATCTCCAATTAGTGTACTCATCTATTACCTCTGCTTTGTTCAGTAATGCTCATCAGTTATAAAAAGAAAACCAAGTGAAACCAGTTCCTGATTAAGTAATATTTTGTTCACACAGAAGGGAGGGTGCAGGGGGAAATAAAAGGGAAACAAACAAACAGGGATGTTAGGATCACTGATTTAGTTAATTAAAATATTTATTTTTTTTGTCAGTGAACAGCTTCAGGCAGCTCTCCAAATCAAGCCCTGGATGTGGGACAAAACTCTTAAGTCATTCTAGAGGTCTAAGACTGTTGGAAACCACAGTTAGGCATAATGTGGGAATACGTGACACCTGTGCAGGGGATCCCTTAGTCCTCCCACATCCCACAGAACAGGTTCTTCAAATCTTGAATCATAGGAAATAATTACATCTTTAAAACTTATAGCAGAGGGGAAACGAATGAATTTTCCTTCTCTGATACAACAAAGATGAATGGACTTTTTAGAATTCTACTAGAAGATGCTTGTTTTGACCTGGGAACTTACTTTTTGACTCCATATGAAAAACTGTCAATCCAAACCTGTCTCGAATGTTGAGGTCATATAAAATGAGTGAAAGAAAATTTTGTTTATGCTAATTTCTCAACTCCTAGATATACTTTTCTTTGCTGTCTGCTCACAGGTGGTGGTTTCAGATTATGATGGAGGATTTAAAAAGAAAAAAAAAAGAAAAAAAACAAGAATTAGAAAACCTAATAACTAAGATTTATATGGCGTTAACAAGCATCAATACATTTGACAGGCTTAATATAAGGGCATCCATTTCTGGCTTACATCCATGAATCAGCCCCTTAGCTTCTGGCTCTGAACTTCTGCCTAGTAGTCAATTTAGCAGTTCAATTGGAAAGATATTTTTTTATATAAGGGTCTTTAAACCACAGTCATATCTAAACTGAGAAAGCAAATTCTTTCTTGCAATGAATAATTGCTTAAGTGATACTAAAACAAATATATGCTTGACTTGCAATTCTCAGCCTAATACAGTATTGTTGGGAGAACTGCCAATAATGCAAATAATGTAAATTACAATGAAGAGAACCTGTGTGTTATAAACTAGATTTGGAACACAGCTTGTGAACTCATTTCACTCAATTCTGGTGATAAACACTCAAGTTCATTATTAAGCTTCACTGGCAACCAACATTAAATCAATGGTGTAATCATGGGTAAAGGCAAAGAATGCAGCTCACTCATGTTTAATTTTAGCAGCATATAGAGGAGACACAGCTTATCACTGCTTGTTTGGAAACAACAGGTTGGTAAGTTTACTCACTTTTTCATCAACTACTTCATTACTATTACAGTGAAGCTGTAACACTTCTGCATAGCAACCTAAATCTTAGGTGTAAAATAAAGGGACTTGATACTATGTATCAAGGTTCCCTTTTCAATGAATGGGATTAGGTTCCTCTCAATTTATAAATTTATTTTAGGATAGGATAGATCAGCCTACAGAGGCTCTTCACCTTACTGTTGCTTTACAATAGATGTCTGCCTTTAATAATGTAAGTCTTTGTATCCTGAGGTAAGCCCATGTTGTGAAACTATTCCTTCTGAGAAGAAAAGATTTTCATACTAGTAGAATAATACTGAAATAATGGAGCTACTTTGAGTATAATATGAGTCATTGTGTTCACAATCAGTGTTGCTTAAGTTGGAGGAAGGCAACACTATTCTCATATTTCAGAAGCCCTATCTTGTTCCAGAGGGGTTTTTATTCCAACTTGTGTGAAGTAGTAAGTGAACCCATGTATTTTTACATATAACTTTAAGTGTTTTGTACACAACAAAAAAGGCTCTATGTTGGATTGAACAAGATACTACACAGTGAGCAAGTAACCTCCCATTCCATGTCCTTCCTCCATTGATCATATAAGTGAGTAGTTACCTGCCTTAATTATCTTTGGATTTAGAAATGAAGCTTGTCTTCTTGCTATCTAATTAGTTCTCAAAGTTTTCTCTGTTAATATTGCCTTGCGAGCTTTGAATTGGTTGAGCTAAAAAACAGGATGAAAAGGAGGGAAAGGTGTCAATGTGTTGGTTTTTTTTTTTTTTTTTAGACACTGAATAATTTAGCTTGGAAGAGACCTTTGGAGGTCTCTGTTCAAAACTCCTGCTCAAAGTTTAAAAATCTTGCTTGGGGTGTTGTTTAACTAAGTTCCAAAAATCCACATGGGAGGACAATCCACAGACCCTCGGGCAGTCTGGTCCAGGGCTACTGCCATGGTGGATTTCTTTTTCCCCCTCTCAATAAGTTAAATTCCCATTGCTGCAGCTCGTGGCTGCTGTTTATTTTTCTTACTCTGAAGTGTAGCTGCTTCTGCTAAAAGGAATAACTGTCCAGCTCTTGTTAAAAGAAACAGATAGCTCTCAGCCTTCCCATATGCAGGTTTGACAGATCCATCTCTCTCTTCTGGACTTGCATTAGCATGTCAATGTGTCACTTGCACGGTGGCCCAAACCCAGATACTATTCCAGAGACCAACTTAACCAAGTGCCAAGGAGTAGGAATAATTAATTCCTTGGATCTGCTATTTGTGCTCTCTTTAAAACAGACCAATACTCAGCCTTCATTGCTGTAAGAATGCCTTATATGTTCACTTTCTTGTCCACCAGCATGTGTGCCCTTTTCTGCAGAATTGTTCCTTGTGCAGTCAGTGTCTTGCTTACGCTGTTGTATGGAGTTATTCTCTCCTGGATGCAGGACTTCACATTTGAAATTTTTTAACTTCCTAAAATTTCCATTGGCCTACTTTTCCAGCTTGCCCCAGTCTCTCTGAGCAGCAGCTTTACCCTCCAGTCTACCCATAGCTCCCTCTCCCTTGCCTTATGAGACATCATTTATGACTTTGCTGAGGGTGTGTTCTCTCCTATCAAGCAGGTCACCAAGGAATATGTTAAACGGTATTGGCCCATGACATCTGAGGAACACCACCACTCTTAGCTGGGCATACTGTTTGAACAGTCCAGCCAGTTCTGCACCCACTTTGTTGTCCACTCATTCAGTCCCTATTTACCCAGTTTGGCCACAAGGAAGCGGGTTGAACTATACTCACTTGTCTCCCCTTGTCTACTATTAGTTACTTTGTCATTGACAATTTTTCATCACCTGGGTGTGGAAGAGAGTGGGATGTGGAATATTTTGCATTAGAAGGGTTTGAACACACAGAACACTTGTTTCTGTTTTCTGGATTATCAAAAGAAATCCATGGCCTTTTGCTGAATATGTGACAACCCTGAAACGTGAAGGGTCTAATCAGGCCATTATTTATATGACAGACAGTCCAGAGCAATTCACAGTAAGTGACAAAAGGGAGCTCAGGACTGTGAAATCTAAACTCCTTTGTGAATCTGAGCCAAAGGGACTTCTGAAAGCCCTAGCTTAGGTCTGTAGCCTATCATTAGAAACAACTCTGCTGCTGGAGGTGAGGGGAGCAAAATGAAAGTTGCTTTGCCTTGATCAGTAAAGATCCTGTGCTACTCCCAGGGCCACAGGCACATTTGAGTACAAGTCCTTTGGCAGTCTAGAATGTCCCCTGCAGTTTCAGCTAAAGATCTGTCTACTTTCAGACTGCAATACTGCACTCTGTTGGAGATTGTTAGATTCCTATGGGGTTCAAAGTATTAGCTTTCAGAGGGTGGAGGGAGGAGGAAGGAAAACATTATTGTTACATTATAAATGTTTATCTCTGATCACAAAGTTTTAACTGTTCTTCAGAGAACAAACAAACAGAAAAGCCCTGATTCTAATTGCAGCTAATTTGCTATAAAATGAATGCTTTATTGTCATTGCTTTTATGTGAATTAGTCAAGTTTTGCACATATTTAAGTGATATCTGACCCAAGAAATCTATTAATAAAACTGTTGAATAACTCTAAAAAGAGAATACTGCAGCGTGGTAAATGATCAGGGTATAATACAGCACAAACCAACTGTGAAGCCTAAAACATGCTTTGGAGCTTTATAACAGAGAGATTCTCTAGAGTGGTGACCTGACTGCCTTCATCATTCAATGGGAAATGAGAAGCTTCTTGCACGCAGGAGAGAAGATTTCTTTCCCCTGCTATTTCTGGAGGGGAAAAGGAAATGGGTATGCCTTGCTAGGCAAACATTTCCTCAGGAAGTTATTAGTGTGGTCTGTTTGGGAGAAAGTGCACCAGTGATTCAATGTGATCAGCCCGCTGGAGTAAAAGAGTGAGCCAAGTAACCTCAGTTTGACTGAAAGACTCAAGGCAGGGGGTCTATGAATTTTGGGAGAGGGGGTTGCCTCTGTCTTCTCTGATGTCCCACTGGGGGAGAAAAAAAGCCTGTGGCAAACTGTTACAGATAGCTTCATAACACCTCTACCTTCCCTACCAGTCTCTAGTCCTGACTCCTCATTCTTATTTGCTTCTTCCAAAGGCCCTGGCTCATCATGTTGCGCTACTCTCCTGATACGGCACCAGTCAGGCAGATGGGAGACCTATCCATGTGCCTGAGACAACTCCTGCCCTTCTTTGAAGAGGCTGCAAAGGCTACTGAGCTAATAGGGCACTTTCTTCATACTGACTGCAAAGGCCTTCTCTAGTTCTTTCACCTGCTGATTCCACCCTTTGAAGGCTCTTGCTCAGTCACTTACTCTACAGCAGATTGGCAGGGGAAAAAAGGCTTTTCAGATGATCTTCCCAGTGGCACAGGCACTAGGGGATTTTGTAATAATACTATGAATTTCTGTGGTCTCTCTCATCCAAGAAGCTCTGAAGGACTTTTAGATTCATTAAGTCTCCTGATCCACTAGCATTATTATCCTCTCTTAGAGATAAGAGCACTGAGTCCTAGAGAAAGCAGTGCAGATAAATGACAGACCAGGACTGAGAACAGAGGCATCTCATGGAAGGAAACATGGCTTTACCAAAGCTCCTTGCTTTGCTGATCTGCATTTTACATAGCTTTTGCATAGTACTATGGGATTCATCTTAATGCAAATGTTCATGTGAAAGGTGCATAGATTTCCATGATCGAAGGAAATATATTACATTCTTAAGGCCAAACCAGTTGAATATTTAATTATATTAACAATTTCTATTTGTTATACATAATGATGAAGCTTTAAGAATATATGATAATTGGATAAATGATCTCCTTTTCCACGCTCTGTATTTCAAGTTTTTGCAAAATCTACAGGAAGAACACAAAAGGCGGGGGTGGGGAGGGGTGGGAGGGGGAAGAACATGCCTGTCGCTCAATGCTGGAGACAGCATCCACCACATTCCCAACAGGGATTCCTCAATCATGGTAATCTATGTGTGCTTAGACAGCTGTTGATGCTTGACAAAATTGACAGTAACCACAGAAGGTCTCTTCAGTATGATATACAACTCTGCATGGGTAGGAAAGTGAATATTCTAGGAAGCACATGATGAAAGGAAAATATAAATGTCCTGCACAGTCTTGCTTTGTGAGCAAAACCAACAGGCTGGAGGCTAATTCCTACTCCGAAATCTGCCATGGATTAATAGTTTGACCTTGGGAATGGCATTTCTCTGTTTGCTTTCCTACTTCTTGTGTTACAAGAAGGGGAGTGATTCAGAGCTAGATGAAATAATAATATGACTCAAAGCCAGAAAACAGCCTATTCCCTGTCATGTCACCCAAAATGTATGCTATGTTGGCTAGTGGGAAAGAGGCAGAAATAGCATAGACCTTCTCTCTCATTGTGTGAGTTTATTTTGCCTGGTTTGATATAGCAGCCTCCTCAGTTCCCAGCCACCAGCCACTGCTGTAACAATAAATAATCAAAATGATGCATTTCCTAGGATGAATGAAATCTTGCACAAATAGAAATGGCTGTTCAGACTTTCAGGGAAATAATGACTCATGAACAGGTAACAAGGCCATTGCTCAGGTAAACCTTACCACTGAATCTACCCTCAAATTTTCTGAGGAAGCAGAAGAATCTGCCTGGTGCTGCCCAGGTCTCACTACGGTGTGATCTATACCTTCCATCCACCCAACCTTGGCTCAGCTGTAGAAGCAGGTGCTGCTCTCTGTGCAATACCACATTCTGTGCATGTTCCCTTGCTCCCTACAAATCACTTCGGGTGAGCCAACAGCCATTTCAGCCTTTCAAAGCAGCTTGTTTTTATTCCTCAAGAAAGATTTTATAGCTAGGATTTAATAAGCCTGTAGTGCTTTATATTTTGGCAAAAAAAAATCACATTCTGCCCAACACAAGCTATGTCAACAAGGGCAGTGATTATACATTCGAATGATGGAATGAATGTGATGTTTATGCAGTAGGACAATAGACAGAATATTTCTGATTCCATTGGTGATTATTTGCCATAACCAGTGGAATTTTTATTTTAGTACAATAGGCTCTGACACGTTCACCCTGGAGTAATTTTGTCCAGAAATTCGGTATCTCTCCGGTCTGTCTACTGGATATTCTAGACTAATATTTTCATGCTGCACAGCAATTAATTTTGTGAGGCTGTAATATGTGGGGTTTTTTTCAGAATTTCATTCTTTATATTCCCCTCACACCATTTTTCAGCACAATTGAAACTGAACTCTTTTGGTATTGAAAATAGTGCAAGACAATCTTTCTTAGCCAGTGCTAAAAATCTGGCTTTCATCTTTCTTAAATAACACCGATGATGGTAGCTACACATACTAAAAATGAACGTGCAATAATAATACTTTTGTTTCTTTCCTGTCATTTCATGTTTACTTTTTAATCTCTCTCTTCATTTCTTCTGTCTCTTTTGCTTTTGAAATATTCTCTTTTTCTTTATTTAGTCCTTACCTAAGAGAAAGAAAACACCTCATTCTACTCTCTTTTTTTCCTCCCACACCTCACCTTTACTCTCTAACAATAAAATGCAAAACATCAGGCTTGGTAGGAGCCTTAATACAGAGACAGAGAGGACTGCCCAGAGCCTTTAATTAGAATCTTACTTCCACATCTGAGGAGAATGTGGATTAATGAAAGACTATGCATTTCAGTATTGTTTTTTTTGTTTTTCTTTACAAACAACAAAGAAGAAGTCAAAGTCTTTATTGTGGATATATTTATCAGACAAATCCAGTAAAACATCTGATAGATCACACAGGTAAAGCGACTACCTACTCTCTTTGCTGTCTAATGAACCTGGAAGTAGTTGAGGAAACTGTGCAAGCAGCCAAGAAATTACCAGAATGTCTAAACCCATTTTGTTTTACCACAGAGATGATGAAGCCTCCTTGAATTTGCAAGTTTGAAGTCAGAGGAGAGACAAAGTATTCTGAGAAAAAGCACATTAATGATGCAGAATATTCAGTCAATGAAGAATAAATCTCTGCTCATTCTTCTGTATTGTCTGAAGTATTTAAAACTACATGGGATAAAATAATACACGTCTACCACATCTTCCAGTAACTAATATTAGAGATCAGGAGCACTTCCTACTAAAGAGTTTTTCTTACTAGCTTGTCACTACTTTTTTATCACTCTAGATTAGAGACCTCATATGACCTGATGCAACCCTCCTTTTGTTCAGAACTATTCTTATTGTGTTTAAATCCTTTTATAGGTCTCTTTTTGTTTTGTTTCTGTTTTTGTTGTTTTGTTTTTTACTCTTCCCTTCCATACTAAAAGGAGGATTGCAAAGGTATATTATCTGTAATATCTATAAGAAAGCAATAGGACTGGGACCCAGCACAAATGACTTCTGTTTCTTACCTCTTCATTGTTTATTTCCCTATTCATACAGAAAAAGGTTATGGTATAGAATAGAAGAGGAAGCTGCATTAGTCAGTCTGCCTTGGTCCACACAAAATTCAGAGCTACTGTGTGTACAAATCCCAGCTGTTGCTGTAGGAATATTTAGACCACAAACGCAGAATCAAAAAAAAACCTGGAGGCTAATGAATGTACACTAGTACTGTGGATTTAGTTTGATGCTTCTGGAGGACATCTGTCTTAAAATCTAATAATGAGTGAGGTGTTACTCCTGCTAGTGAGTAAAATATTAGTGCTGCTTTCCGTAGATGGAAAAAGTGACTGTTAATGGGCGATATTCACAAAGGCTGCTCTCTCAAGGATAATATTAATCTGCTTTATTGTCCAGAGCATAGGCTAGCAAGTGTTTTCAGGGTGACCCTTTTTGGGATTTTCTATCTTCCTTTTGACAAAGGAAAGGGTATAGGAGGTAGATTTCAGGAGTAACCTATGATAAGATTTCTTTTCCTGGCTCTGTTCCTAGATTTCCAGGATGACAATTAACAGGGTGTATCCAGAAGCTAACTTTAATTAAGGAAAGCAAACAGAAAGAAAGTGTTATCAGACATGGGTGAACAATATGGTGTTCTCCCCAAAAAAATTCTGAGAAAACTGAAAAAAGTGGGTTTTGCTAATATTTTAAAGGAAAACTTGGAACCTCAAAACTCTAACCTAGTTTTTTAGGTTACAATAAACTTAGAAGTTTTTTTAGGTTACAAAAAAAAAGGTAACATTAAAAAATATGCTGAAATACAGATTCTTGCATGGTCCACATGCTTTTACGATTATTATTAAAGTACTAAAGTGGACTTTGCATTTCTCTTTCAGAAAAGAACCCTAAAACTTTCTAATAAGAAGACTATATATGGCTTTTTTCCTTCATATATCTGTTATAACTTGAGGAAAAAAGAGATCTCCAAGGTTAGGCTAACTACTGTGCGGCTAAACCTATTTATTCATCTGTACATCTCAGAGGACTATGTCACTTCATTATAAATAGCAGAAGTAGGGTGTAAAAAAGTGAGTATTACTCCATGGTATAATGTGCCAATGTGTGTATTACTTGTTCTTCTACTGGTTGATTTGCTACAAGATAATAGCCTATTATTGCTACCAGATGCTAATTAGCTGCTAATGAATAGGTTGATAGACTCTGAAGCCAGGAGGGATCATTAGCTCATCTAGTATGACCACAGCAGCCTTACATTTCACTCATGCTACTAGAACTTGTGACAGGCTGTTAAAGCTGGTCTTTGGCAGCAGCAACCACACAACTGAAGTTATCTGGAAATGAAAAACCTCACGGTTCTTTTATAGTTATTCCAGTATTTTACCACCAACAGTGTAAGACATTTAGACCTTGATTTTCACTGAATGTGTTTTCAGCTATTAGTTGTTCTCCACCAGAACAAATAGCTTTTTATTGTCTGGTATTTTCTCCTCACAAAATTGTTCACTTATTGTAAACAAGGTACCTCTCCATCGTACATTTCACATACTAAATAGGATGTTCCCATTGACTGTCTGCCCACAAGATTTCTCATTCATCTCTGAAATTATTTCTTACACTCTCTTCACAATTTTATTAACTTTTTTTTTAAAAAAACAGAGATGTCAGAGTATCTGGAAAGTTTTACTAGGTAGAGGACTGAAACCAATCCCTATGCATTCATCACACAGAAATTTCATCTAGATAGTGTCTTGAATTTGTTAGAGGTGATATGGCACATTACCACACTGCTAGCTACCTTGCCACCCCTGTACCCATCATTCCATCTATTAAGCAATATTTTCATTTGGAAGATTTTTTTGAAACACAAAGGAAGGGGATATACCCTTAACTTCAAATGGCTTTCTTTTTTTCACAAGAGCACGCAGATAATCGTTCCTCTGTGCTGTCCCAAACAATGGGAGAGTGTTGTGAGTTTTAGCATGTGACTAAGAGGTGATAAAAGAGGAGTTACAATTTCCCTAGAAGCAGACTGGCATAAGCTCAGCACAGTAAGCCTGGCTCCCCTGGTTCTTGCTCAAAGGCGCTTGATTTGGCAGTCTGATTTCTTAAGCCTTTGTTGTATCTTCCAGCAAAGGTCACATTTTCATTTTCTACAAAAGTAGCCCTGAGGAGACCCTAAGTGATTTCCCTTTTTTACTTCATGTTCTCATGACTTTTCACATCACATCCTCCCCATACTGGTTTATTTTATTTATGTATATATAATTTCTGGAAGTTCTCAAGGTTCACATATGGCAAGTTATACATTATTATATATGTGATTGCTTGTAGACTTGTAAGATTATAAGAAATCAGGCAGAAAGGTAAATTGTTTTATAGCTTCTTTCCTACCACTATTACTTTCTCATTGTCCTTATATCATCCAGAGGGAGGTAATACCACAGATACTTACTTAGTTTTGTGTACACTATTCTTAAGAGACAAACATACAATATCACCACTTGGGTGAAATAAAACACTGTGCTGGGAATGCAGTGCCAAAAAGACATAACCAGGTACAAAAAAGATACATTCAGCAACACAGAATAGGCAGGATGACTACATGCTCTTCAAGTTTTGGTGAGCTGCTCTTCTAACCCACCTGGACATTGTATGTTCTAAAAAATCCATAGATATTGTCAACTTCGTATACTGAGGAAGTTTTAATCACAGAAGAAATTAATCAGCAAAGCTAAGCCACTTAATGTTTTGGTATAGCTCCTTCACAGCTTCTCAGTTCCCCATTTAGATGAAGAAGAAACACACACTCTAGAATACCCACATGCACAGGGTTAGCTTATTAATATATTTTATGTAGATTGGTTTGGTTTCTTTGGCCTCTGGCTTTACTTGCTGTTCTTCTATCTTCCAGACCAATCTTGTGATCTGAATTTCAAATAATATAAAAGATATCTGTTAATTTTGTTAATTACCTTTAAAATAGTTGCAGAGTAAAGGATTGTACAATAACTACCATTGTATGGTGATCTTAACTGATAGAGATTGAAAAAGATTGACTGTCAGTACTATGGGTTCAGACCAGTGGAGCTAAGCAGCTAGCCTACTTTGAGCTCACATGGGTTGGCCTCAGCTATTTGTTTCTATGTTTGAAATAGAAACAATCAATATGGTGTTGAAGACATTACTAGGGATAGCAAAACATAAAACATTAATTGTGTCATGTGCAATCATTAGAGAATAAATAAGCAAGACCATTTCCCAGTCCATTGGGTATTCTACTAAGCTATAAGATACATCTTTTGTCCTAGTTTGAGACAACAAGTCCCCATATCCATATTTCCTGAGACACCGTGGTGCAGTGATTCACAGGCTTCATGCCAGTAACTAATAGAAAACAATATTTAAATCTTTGGTACACAGCTAAGTTACTTTATGTAATAAAAAGTACTTCTGGCTGGTTCATGGATAAAGGTCTAAGTGATGTGAACGGCCCCATAGACCTGGACTGTCTGATACAGCCCCCTAACTAATCTAAGGAGAAGACATGGGTCAATTAGGGAAACTGGCTCTATTGCTTACTGATGTTTCATCTTTAAGCTATATTTTGAGCTGTTCTTTGCCCAGTATTTTAGACAAACTTGCACTGTTCTTGCCTCTTTCCATGAAAAGAAAAATAGCTACTACTGGAGCACAACAATCTGATAGTTTCCGTGTCAGTTAAAAAGACTACTCAGCTATGAGAGGTGTTTTTAAGAGATGGAATAGCCTGCCAGGAGGAAGGTAAGTGTCCTGCATGGATTGCAAAACAGGGGCTTTCAGTTATACATTTCACTTATGAGTAAGGCAGAATGGGTCAGGGATGGTGATGTTCAAGGAAACTTTAGGTGCAGTAACAGCGGAGCTTCAGATCCTGATAGAAGCAAGGAAGGCAAATAACATAAAGACTCTGGATACCAGGTAAGCAGACTTGGGTTTCATCAGGAAATGGGTACATGGAATCTGTCAGTTTTGCCTAGTTTATCAGACTGCCCAGAGACACTGGATTCTCTGGTTTTTGACAGTTGCAAAACTGGACAGGACAAAGCCATGGGCATCTGTATGCAACTTTCCAGTTGCTTGACCAGCGGGGTGGGTTACAGACCTCCGGAGATCCCTTCTAACTTAAATTATTCTGTGATTTATGCTATAATATTTTCCTTTTCTTTTTCTACTCACACTAACTGTTCTGCCCTTTCAGGCCCCAAATAAAGGGCCACAATAACTTTCTCCATTTATACACATACTGGGAAAATACTCATAATTTGTCATTTGACATATTGATTCAAAGTTGTTCGATGCATCACACCGCTGGACTAAATGCCTGCTTGCTTTTCCAAATCAGTGCTGTGCAGTGCCTGCCTATGATAAAGTGCTCTTAGCTGCAGTGCTCAACAGATAACAACAGCAGGGTTGTGAATTAAGGTCTTGTAGTAAAAAGAATCAATCTATGAATTTTGTTTCAGTGAACCAAAATGGATTTTTATATTGGTTGCCTAATGAAACACAATTTACATATTCACTCTTTGGAGATGAATTGTCATTCTACTTTACCATCCCCTCTAACAATTTTTTTTAATTAATTCATCAACTGCAATGAGATGAGACAAGAGGTCAAATAGTAGAGGTCTCAAAGATGAAACTACTACAAGTATGAATCCTGATAGCTCAGAAAGTGTCACTATATGATTTTATGTTTGACTGGGAACCAGAAAATATATGTAGAAGAGAGCTGTGAGAGTCCCAGGCACAGAGAAAACTTCATCTGGAGCTCACTGCTAGATACCAGAGAACCCAATAACAAGACAAACCCACTAGGAGATCCACATTTCCTAATTATCCTGCACACTGTGCAGCTCATTTTAAAAGCCTGTTCTAAGGATCTACTGCTGTACACTGTGTGACTAGCTTTGATCATGTTCATGCGTTGTGATTATAGAGGTAGGAAGCAGGGCAAGTTCTCACCTACCAGTGAAATATTAGCGTCCTATGACTGTTCAGCCCTTATGAGAAAGGAGAGGATCTGTTACTGACATCTGATCCGCTAAAGATACAAATCAGTAACAAGTAGGGATAGAGTAAGTTTTGATTTTTTTAACATAAAATCTGTGAGTTCCTAGTCTGGATACTGGTGACCTGTCTCCCCAGAACAGCTCTCAGCTTTGTTTTCCATAAATCCCATGATGTACAGGCTGGAGTGTGTAATGGCGCTGGAAACAGAGAAATTACATAGACAACAGTTGCTGTCTTTTGAATATAGTAGCATCCAGAACGTATTTCAGTGAATCTTATTTCTGAGAAAATTCCTACTGCTAGAGACAAAATTTTTTGCTTCTAGCTTAGCGAATCCTGACTCTCTCAGTACAAAAAAAATAAGTGTACATAGATATTCATATAAATAAATATATATAATAACAATTTATTCTCTCCTATGAGTAGGAAGTAACAAATGCAGACACAGGGGAAAGGTGCTAAATTGTTTTTATTGCATTTCTTTTAAATATACAATATGCCAGTTCAGCTCCCAGAGGCATTAAGTGAAAGAGCCCAAAAGCAACATAAACAAATTTAAGCACAAATAAAAACAAATTCAACACTCACAAACATCCCCCAGTAACTTGACTTCTAATTCCAAGTCAAAGTTGTGCCTAGGGAACCTAATATTTGAAAATGAATTTGTAGTCTCCTTATATTTCTCTATTTCTGGGTATAGCATCTCAGGATTTATTTTATTTTACTTTTTTGACAGCCAGAAGAAGAGCTTTGTAATTATTTGTTGCTAGATACAAAACAGAAAAGAAATACCAAAGCAAAATGTTGAAACTGTTGAAGGCAATGCAGAAAATAAAAGAAAACCTACTAAGGCTGCAAGGCTCGGTAACAATAATTAAAGATCTTATTGCTGATTTTATTACAGAGTTGTTATTGGGTTTTTTGTACTGAATGTTTATGGCATGTACTTTGTCTCTGTAGTACCTATCACTTCTGTGGAGAAACACCAAATTTATTCAAGTAATACCAAAAAAAAAAGGGTAGAAAAAATTATTTATGAGTAGATTCCTCAAATGACCTAACAAAGGCTCATTATTCCCCACCAAAGTCAATAACAACTTCCCATACTCTACCAGGCACATGGAACAGGACCTGTGGAAGGTCCCAAAATTATTAATATTAGAAGATCAGATTCTTTAAATGCTCTGAAAAAATATGGTCTTTCTGTAGGTCTTGGTGGCCTGGCATTGAAAGAAAACCATTACCAGCTTTCTCAGAAAGGTGGCCTTCCACTGTAGCCTGGAATAGCCTTATGTCTGCTCCAAAAGGTACCTCCTGGCACTTGCTCTGCTGCTGAGGTCTTCAGGTTGTCACTTCATGGAGTAGATTAGTCAGTAGATTGTGTGCTGATTCATATGTAATAGTATACAAAATAGATGGATCAAATCTTGAAAGAAGAAATAGAGAGAGACATATACATTAGTGAAAATGGGGACAAAATGCAGTATGTATTTTTCAACAGTAAATTAAAACCAGATAAACCTGATATCTTTGTGTCATTTTTAATATGAGGACTAGTTTGGATATGGGATACATTGTGGCTGTATTATACCTGTACCTCCATATCGGTTTTGACGCCCTCCCTGCACAAAGAAACTTCTTATTACTCTAGAAAGGAATTTTACAAGTTTTATTTTTTTAAATGGGTAAGACAGCTGTCATGTGAATATGTACTGATGTGACCATAAGAAAGCTATCAGACTGGAGAGAGGCTAAGAGAAAAATCCCTAAATGATTAGTCTTTTTTGTTTTGTCTTTGACAACCTGGGCACAAAGTCATGCCATATCTGATGGCAGAAGCAGTCAGTTATGATGTAGATACAATGGAAAATGCAAAGTCAGGTACCAAAACATGGCCATTTTCTGCCTAGAACTGAACATATGCAGTTTTACCATGCATGTTCTACTGGCTCAGGATAGGAAGAGCTGTAACAGATTACAGTGAAAGGAAAGGAGGAGATGGAAGCTGTTGGTATCGACATTTATGCCATAATATGCTTCTGGTTTTATTGTATACGCTCCAATGGAGACATACTGCAGAGATACTGTCTTGCCTGTTTAAAAAGGAGTGGCTGAAAAGAGGTTCAGATCAACCATTGACTAAATCTAGTGGTTAGATTAGGAGTCTGGAATAAAAGAAAGACAAGTTTAGTTTCTGTCTCGGCATCCAGGTACTTATATGACCTTAGGCAAATGAAGAAATTGGTCTGTCAAGTTCTTTTTCTAGTAAATGGGAAATAAGAGCACTTCTGGACTTAGTAGTGGTTGTTGTGGCGAAAACACATTAAAGTTTAAGAGATGTTCAGCTACTATTTCAAAAGGGTCCACATGAGCATTATTCTTCTGGAAGCTGCCACTGGATTTAATGGAAACAGATGATTTGCAGTGAAAGATTTTGTGGTTATAAAATTTATGCAAACACTTAATGGCCTGTGTATGGTTTCATTCTAGCTGGTTTATCAGGGAAACTTATTTTATTATTGGATTTTTAATGTTTTTCTACCTGCTATTTCAGGTATTATATTGCTTAAACACCCTTCAGCTTCCAGTGATGTGACCCTCAAGGAAACAAATCTAGTGCTGAGGAAGTGTACCCTATCCATGCAATAGAGTAATCCTGTTTGCCCAATTTGGGCATGAATTGTTCTACTTGGTGTTAGTGCTAAACACCACAGCTATGCATAGTGTGCAGCTGCAAGGCTGAAATTGTGCCATGCCTACTGCCATAGCGGATGCCATCCACACACCTTATTAGACTCAGTTTAACATACCTGTGCTGACACAAAAGCTGGTGGCCTATCAGGTCAGCACTCTCCTGGATTTAATGCTAAAAAACAACTACTCGGTGACTGTTAAAAGGCCACAAACAATAAGTGGAATTGGGACAGAACAGAAAGAGGGCAAGGAGAGGGAAACATCTCAGATTCCCTTTTCATTTAAAATGCAGTCTTTGGGGAAAATGTCATTTAGTGCAGATAAAAATGTAGTGTGTTGCTGAGCAGGTGTAAGTAATTTTATCTAATTACTGCAAATGGGTTTTCCATGCATGTGAACCAGCTGGGAATACTGAATGGGGAAAATATGAAGGAAGAGGGTGGATTTGGAGAAGGTGGAAAGGAACACCTTTAATAGCTGATGACAGTGAGCACTCTGGGGAAACAGAGATATTGAGAATGGTCTTGTGCAGTTTTTGAAAAAGAAGTCTGTGCAGCAGGATGTTGGGCAGATGACATAGCCTATGTGGTGGCATCTAGTGTTGATATTTAAGTTTAGGAGGACCTAAGAAGGGAGGGTATTATAGCCCATAGACACAGCAAGGGAAACAATGGAGCAGATAAGGAGTACTTGAACTTGGACTGTTAGAATGCTAGGGCTAAGTCCTCCAGTTTCTTCCTATACAGCCATAAGAACATACATAAATGTATCATAGGCATTTCCTATTATCCTGCTAGCTCACTGCCCAGGAGAAATAAAAAATAGAAATAGACGCTGATTCTCACCAGGACGACTCTCAGCTTTCATTTAAATAGAAATCATTTGAGATCATGATTTATCCTGAAGTGAAGTGGGGGGTAATACCTCAGCCCTGGAGAGCAGGAGAGAGAGAAAGAGATTTCCCAGGTTAAGAGAAACAGCAGTTTCTCATTGAGTCTAAATCTGTGCCCCCGTTCATAGAGTGTGTGTGGAAGTTTGTTACAGGGTTAATAGAATCCACCGTGACCAGGAACATCACCAGTACAGAAAATGCCAGTGCAATCTGGTGACATGTAGGGTAAAATGTAAGGAAGAGGTACTCTGAAATCTGCTGCTTTGTAAAAAGCCCTGCTTGCTGGCAGTAGAAACAGCAGTCAGATCTTGTGCAGGAGGGCTCTGCAAGATTTCTTATTCCTGCTTTTACACCTCAGTAAAGGTTTATCTGTTCATTCCCCTGCTTCTCTTTACCTCCTACTAATTGCAGTGAGTTTTCAGTAAAAATCTGTTTCACGACAGTTGCACCCACTGACTTCAAACTGAGATGATGCTCTGTTGCGTCAGGCCTTCCTTTTGACCTGGGAAAAAGGCAGTTCTCTGTTCAGTTCATGCAGGGGAGGTTCCTGCCAGAGAAAGGACTAATCTAAACTCTGAGAAGTATTTGCACCCTACTTTGATAATGAGGCACAAGGATGATAACTGGCCTGGTCGAGACCTCAGAGAAACCTATGGCAGAGACATGAAGCGACTGCAAATTTCCCAAGTACCAAATCTGACCTTTGAGAAAAGTCTTTCTTAGAAAGCTGTAGCACTAGGTTGACTTAAGTGACAGGTCTGGAAGATCATGAAAACAGGTAGCAAAACCTATGGAGAAAACAGTTGTTACACTTCTTTTGGCTGGGCTTCAGATTCTCTTCAGGTTGCAAGGAGAAAGACTCCCTTCTTTCCGTGGGAGAAAGTACTGCATTTGGCATGGATTAAATGGTTGGCTGTGGCAAATAAAGCAATTCATCCCAATACATCACTAATTGGGAGGGAAAAAATGACTTTGGAATGGACTGCAGGGGTTTCTGGAAAATGATCAATGAATTCAAAGGAGGGAGAGCTTCCATCTAGCTGGTCAAACTCTGTTTAACTCCTGTTTAAGGTTCAATTGATCTGAACCACACAAGGTGTCCCATGTATGGATGGAGTGTCCCATTCCATCCCTACCTTCAGGGGTAAATTTGGCTCTGTAGTAGGTAATAGAGGTTTTCTTTGGCATCCTCACGCAGCATCTCAAACCTAAACCCTCCAAATAGGCTCACATTAGCCTACTAACATTAAGCAAAATACAGCATTCCCCTCACTCTCAGGAAAGTAGCTGCTTTCACTGAACTCTCTTTCCCTCTTAAGCTGGAAGTCTTTTAAACCTTTAAGCTGGGAGTAAAACTTCATTGCTTCTACTACTCAAGGCACTTTCCCATTAGAGGTACATAATTACATCAGCTAGGACAAATTGTCTCACTAGATCTTTAAAGGAGCTGTATATTCCATCACAGGTAGGTCTCATGCTGACTGTATGCAGTACTGTGTTTTCCCCACAGGCAGCAAGATACATAATGCTGTTGGATTTCTGTCATCAGTGGTGGCTTGGCTTGCTCAGCATCCAGAGAATTGCCCAACTCACTGCTCTTCCTGTGCCTGACTCCAGCAACCTCCCCTCTCCCACATCCCTGAGTTGCTAAGCAACCTCCTGTGAGCAGCAGAATGAGTAAGAGTTGTCAAATTTATTATTTTTTGTCTTAAAGTAGCAATGTCTCCTATGTAACTAAAAAAGCTACAATCAAGAATTGTTAGTTGAACATCACAATTATGCTTAATCTCCCTTCCTCTCCCCATTCCCTCCTTTGGAGTCTTGCATAATTTCGGAGGACCCAGGAAAGGGTTACACCTGAATAAGGGAAATGAAATAAAGTTTGAAACCAACTCTGTTTTTCACATTTGCTGCTGGTTTGGAAGTGAGGGCACCAGCAGGGTCTCACACACTGTTGAATTCAGCATCTGACAAACTGCAGGGAATTGAAGCCAGTTATACACATGGAACTGTATTTTCCAAAGTCAGGGGAATTATATACACTTCATCCAAACTAGTTACCAAGTCTTTAACTCTTGCCAGACTTCTGGACTTTATCTGGCCCTAGAGTGTTACAGAGGTTTCAGAGTTCTTATATAAAGGGACATCATGGGTAAGATTTATAATATGTAGTATGTAATTGCATCTTGAATTAGGATTTAGCATGCAACATAGATACATTCCATGTATCACATATCACAGGGAGTGAGAATGAGAAATGATGAGCATTGCATGGGTGTATGATTCCCACCTTAAGAGGAAATGTATTGATTCATAATACTCTCATTATCCTAGGAAGCAGGCTACATCCCACACTTCAAATAAAGGTGAAAGAAACTAAGATATTAGGTTGTTATTGCTAATCTAATCTATGGGAAATATATTCCCTGGCCTCAAATCTCTTGATTGGTGTATTTGGGTTCTGAGATGTCTACAGTTCAAACAATATTGACTACAGAACCAGTGACTTCTGCTGCTTCTGCTTGAGATGAAGTGTCATAGTAGTCTCTCCAGCCCTGTTTCTTCAGACTGTAATCTCTTCAGGACTTTCCTGACCACAACAGGTATTTCAGTAAGTTCCTTGGCCTAGTGATTCATGAAGCAACTATGAGGACAGTAGGCATGAGGCACAACCCTAGGCTTGGCAAGCTGAACCTATGGCCACAGACTTTCAGAGAGGCATAGCCATTGCCTATTTCTCTTGAGACCTGAGTGTTGAAGGATGTGTACAACTAGCTGAAGCCTTAATCTTTACAAGGCATGTACCCCTTAGGAAAAAAGAAATCAAAATAAATTTAGATACAATTCTCCTCATCTCAAGCAGGACTAAAAGAAAAATCTATCTGAATAATGAACAAACAGATTCACTAGCATGTTTGTGAACTAACAGCTCAAGTGTAATTTGCTGCTACCTCATGGGTGCAGTCTTTGCTTACTGGTTGTGCTGAAATAACTGATGGGTAGTGATGGAAATGCATGCCTGTGATTCCCAGGCTTCATGAATTTGCACCAAGTTTGCATTCACTATTCATTACTTGTTCTTTACTGGTTTCTTCAGAAAAAAAAAAAGTAAGTCATGGAAAAGCACCAAAGCTTTTGGGGCCAAAAACATACCAGTGACAATTATGGGAAATAAATAAATACCAAGTGAGATCATTATTCATCCACAGGTAAAAGGGGGAGTGGGAAGGAGGAGTTTTTCAGTGATTCACAGACCTAGGGGGAAAAGAGCTTGATTTTTTTAGTTTGTTTTATCCATTTAATCAGAGTTACTGGCTGTGCATCATAATGAGGTGGTGTTACCTTCTTTGAGCACAGAACATGTATTTCTTACAGCCAGGAACAGTTAGAAAAATTCTTCCTCAAAAATAACCCTCCTCATCTTTTCCACTCTTATCTGTGCAGGGGTTTATACAGTTTTCAAGCTAAACATGTAAGAAGTTCAGGTAATGATAGAGCAGGTGTGCCTTGGGAGGACTAAATTATGGGAGTCAATAAACAATTATGGGGTAGCATCTGGATGATTGAAAGAATGTTAGCAGCACTAATAGTTACAGAAAATAATGATTCTTCTGCTCCATGTGACGGTCTTTTAATGTTCAAGACATAGGCTTACAGATTCAATGGTTTTCTGGATTTGAAACTTCATAAATAAAACCAATCTTGCATTTACACTGATCCTTAGACTCTGATAAGATCTAGCTTTTGCATTATTGAAAGTCCATAGTGTGACAGTAGGGAACAGAGATGATTGTTTTGAATGATGCCATCATGACTTAAAATATGAGAATTTGCCATAAATTTCAAGACAGTCTGGCTCTGAACTGTCACAACCTCTCCCATCACTAATATTAATCTCTAAATCTCCTATATATCAGTAAGTGTTTATGAAAAGGTGAAAGGAAAAGTCCTGCTGCTGGATATGGCTGCAAAGACATGAACACTTCAGAATACTAAAACTCAGGAGAATAATGTTTCAGAAGCAGATGGCACCATCTAGGCTCTTTTAATGACAGGGTACTTTTGGCCTTTCCACCTGTGGTTACCTGATCTCATTGTCTTTGTCTTTAGTGAAAACATGGTCAAGCTTTGAGGAAGGCTGTTAAAGGCAGATAGCACAAAAAAATCATGTTGAATGTCAGAACTACCAATGACAGCGAAAGGGAATTCTGGCACCATAGCACTTTGAGGCAGTAGTGAGGTATGAAGATCATTAACAAATACAGCTGAAATTGTTTAAGCAGGGTGGTGCTGACAGCACTCTAGGCATATTCATGCAGGATCATAACAAATAATCATATTTTTCTTAGGAGGTTTAGATGGAAAATAATTTATCATATGCAATGCTACACAATTTAGAATGTTAATGAAAAAAGAATCTAAAACTGATGATTTAATCTCGTACTTTAGTCACAGAAGAAATTTGCTCCCTGGGTTCTTTCCTTTTTGCAACCTCTAGAGTATCTTTCTGTCATCTAGAATATGAGAACAGATTATTCAAAGTGTAAGTCTGGGTGTGCAGTGCCTGTGTGTGAATTAAAATAGACTGAATGATAGAGGTGATTCGGCAAGCAGCTGATAGGCTTTGCTTTTCTAAGCTTGTTCTTGACAAAATAGACCAAAACTAAGAAAAAGAGTGTAAAAACGAGAATGCTCTCCTGGAAAGATATACTTGCTTCTACAGATTTTTTCCCTAAGGCTCAAAAATGGCAATATCAGTATTTTGCAGTGTTGATAGGTATATATAGACCATAACATTACACTTTTTCCCCACGACGCTTGCCTCTATAAAAGAGGAAGATTCCAACCATGGTGCCATGCCCAGATGCTCCTTTGATGTATAAAAACCACTGGGGCACTTGAACTTCCTTCAGGATGTATCTTATGCCAAAACCTCTTGTCAATTTGAAGCTGGACAGCCTTGATTGCTCAATAACTTCCAGTCATGTCTGAAAGGCTGATGTCTAGCATATGGTGACTGAATGAAAGGTGTTGAATTTGGTTGTTTCTTGGCAAAGTCTTCTTCTGACTTTATGTGAAAGTGGAAAGAATAAGTGCATAATATATTGATCTACTGATGACTCCAGGTGGAGAAGATTTATCTAGGGCTGTTATATAACCCATTTCTCAACACTCTGTAGTAATTTATGAAATAAAATCTATGGTGGAGAAAAATTCTCTCTTCCAAAATGTCATTTTCTCTCTAAAAGCCTCTGCCTGGAACAGCCAAGTGCCATTTTAGGTATGAGTCTTTGACAAGGGTTTTGTTATCTCAGAGGACATACTTTGATGGTTAAGATCTCACCTAACAAGGCCACATTTGTTATTACCTGGAGATGGAAGCCCTGCAGATAGTTGCCATAAAAGCTCATCACCAAGACTTCTTTTCAGGGTCAAAATGTCTATCTTTCATTTTGCATACTGGCAGAAGTTTGTATCTGGGGTGTGTTCAAAGAGAAATATAATTCCAAGGGGCTTGGTTATGGGACCACTCCCATACATTGTGGAGCCAGGACACCCTTTGGATCATGCACTGAACCAGCTAGTCTTGTGACAAAGACTGCAGACCTTACCAAGTCAAGTTAAAGCCTGATGGTTTGTAATCAGCAAGAACTCCAATGAAGACAAGGATAATCCTTAAGTTCATGGACACAGCAATACTCCCTGCTCAAGCAAGAATGGATAAGAAGGCCTCAGGCCTAGTACAGATCACAAATGATTTTGCTGACATCAGCTTAGTATGGAGTAGCTTTTATGAAGCTGAAGCTGAAGCCACTGTAGCACATTACAAAGTGTGAGAGAGTTGGAAAGGAAAAAAAAAGTGAATACTGCTGAGCGACAGGCCGACTTTCAAGGTTAATTGGACATTTAGTTTTAGCTGCTGTCACAATAGATCAGTCATGTCACACTGTAATCAAAACTAACACCTTCCAGTAGGCTTGTTAACTGTTCTAACATAAGAGGCAATTGTTTCAGTAACAATGGCAAGGGTAAAGAATATTCCTTCCTGTATTAGAGACATCTATAGCAGCAGCACCACCGTCCCCTGGAAGAGCGATCTGTACTGTTTGTGAAGGAAAGACCTGATTTTTTTATTTGCTTCTAACACCAATATAGGAATCTGGCTGAAGCAAAGTGATTAATGGAAAAAGATCAAAAATAAAGAGCTACTTGGTCCAGATGATGGCAATAAGAAACCATAGCCTGCAAAAGTGTGGCTGTATTTTTAAATTGAAATATTTCATATACAGGTATATAGAAAGATAAGCCTAACAAGTTCTTAGACAGAATGGAGGATCTGAGGATAAAACAACTTACTCCAGAGATGTGTCTTCAAGCAGGACTGAAAACAAACTTCACCCACTAGCATGTTATACACCAAGAGGGTCATGTTTTGGACCAAGGTGTGCAACAGAAAAGAGAGGAAAATATGTGCGTTTTAGCACCTCCTCTGTTTAGCCTAGCCCAGGAGTACATCCCATCTCCTGTAAACATCTCCTAAGAGAGACTCCTGAGGCTATATGGTACACTCAGCATACCGTTGGTACTATGACAACAGCAGATTTGTCAGCCTATCTATTAGCCTTTTTCATGTTCGTTTCACTTCTTATCATGATTGGAAGGTTTCCATGTTCCCTTTGGCCTAACTTGTTCTATCTACTAACATCTGGATCCTTCAGAGACACAAAAATGACAGTGGGGCATTTTTCTTTTCATTCTTTCAGGCCCACATGCCCACGTGTCTATGTGATGTTTGCTGGATTCCCTCTAAGGGAAGAAAAGGATCTGTAGCAATGCCTGAAGCTCTCAGAGATCCTCAGGCTTCTGGAGTCATTCAATTTTTCTGAAACAAGGTATTATTGTGGATTGCCCTAAATCTCCTCAGTCATCTCCTGCACTACTAGTAAAGAGTAAAATTAGTACTAGTTTCCAGAGCATGAAGTATGGATTAAACACTACATTTCTTACCAGAGCTTGTATAAGTGCTAGTAAAGACTTAGTTTTAGTTAGACTTAAAGACTTAAAGTTTTAGCCATGTTGCAATAACAACAGATCATGATCTTGGCTAATTATTTTATGCCTGTTCATGTATTAAAACTGGACTAGTGTCAGGGCCCTCCTGGACATACTTTTTTCTGTCCATGAGTACTAGGTTTCTGCCAACATCTAGTCACAAATGAAAACTTTCCTCTTTGTCTGGGTTTGTAGAAAGGATAAGAAATACAGAGACATGCTTAAAGGAAAGACCGAGAAATTAAATGGCAAATGTGGAGGTACAGAAAAGTATAGAGGTGAAAAGAAAGGCAAAGGAAGTTTTCCTAAATAATTTCCTATAATAATTACTAAGTATCCATTTTTAACAGATTACAGCCAATGCAAATATTGTATTCCAGTGACTCCTTTGAATTGGAAACATCATTTTCTGAATATCTGTTTGCAACATAAAATAGGGGCACAACATTGCCTATGCTGTATTCAGGCTTTTTTTCAAGTGGGACTCCTCTAGAGAATGAGAGGAAAAGTAGGCTAAGAAACCAACCAAACAACAGTTTCCCGGAGGTTCTGTAACAGCGCATCACACCTGAAAGAGATCTGAGTTTTTCTGAAGATGCTTTATTTTCTTGACAAAAAATTGTGATTTACTAGCAAAAGCAGGAACTCTTCATAAATGCTGTTTTGCTCATTACTTCATTTTCAATTCAAGATGTTGTACTGACAGACATACATGCCTCTCATCTATACATGGCAAGCTCTTGTAAAAATATTGCAAGAGATGTTAAGGCAATTGGAAGAGAATTACTGTAATGAAGTGAAAATATGGTCTTGACAAAAAAAACCCAACAACCAAGCCCCAAAAATCCCACCAGCAGAGGGGATGGAAATCAGAAGAATCACACAGTTGGGTAAGTAAGACTGAAGAAGAAAGAAAGAAAAGGCCATGGTGAAAAATGGAAGTCCTGATCTGAATTTAACAAGACTGTGTTGCTACATAGCTATGACAGAAATAAAAATGCTTTACATGCTAGTACCTGCAGGGCTAAGGACTTCTTTACCCCCCTTCATAACTCTGTGCCTGAAACCAGAAAGCAAAGAGCTTCAAAGCAGTTTTGCTCTCCAAGTCCATGATTCAGGTGTTCTGAACAACAATGCATTCCCCCTTCCCTCAGGCTGTTTTCTTTGGCAGCTGCTCAGCTTTTCCATTAAGATTTGTGCATTATTGCACAGGCTGCTGGTAAGTTGTTGCATACATGGCTGGATTTGCCAGCTACTGCTTGAATCTGCTGGCAAGTTCCTGGTAGGTAGGAATTAATTCTCCAAAGGAGGGAAAAACGTGGTTTATAAATATATCTTTTACTACTCAGCCTGCAAGAAACTTAAACCAGAAAGACATTTTTCTTTCTTCTGTACAAAATCATTGCCCAGCTCTTTTACTTTCTTCATTATTAGTAGATGCTTTTCTCAATATAACTGCAGCTCATCTGTCCTGGATGAATGATGCCAGACAACACTTCACCAATGGTTTTCTTGATACTTACAGAGCAGATTCCTTTGTTGGACTAGAAACGTCAAATTTCCCCAAGTGTATAACACTCTTCTTTGGAGAAAAGTTCAAAAAGCTCTACTTGATCACACACAGGGAACAGACAGAGACCAAGAAGCAAACCATGAGCAACACAACTCTGAGCCTCCAGCTCTGTCTCGTGTGAGGCTTGTGCCTTGCAGCAAAATCTCCCAAAGCTGGATACTCCCTTCCTCTGGCAGAACCACAGCGTCCTGCTATGGACCCCATATGTGGATCCCCATACCCCATATCCCTGAGAAATTACTGGCTTATGAGATGGCAAAGTATTTCTCTCTGAGACAGGAGCTGGATGACAACCACCTCCAATGCACATGACTCTAAAATAGTACATCTCTGTTGACCCATACCAGACTGGTTGGAAATTTCATTAATAAGAACATTCTTAAACTCATCATTTCTAATTCCCTTTGCAATAGCAGACAGTGCAAAAAGACATTCACCTTCCAAGTGAGCCTTTAAGGAAAACTAAGCAGGAAAATCTGGGCAAGCACCACTCTCTAATCAGCGATAAACTTCCTTATGAAGCTCTAGAGAGCCTGATTAAAAGCAGATGTGGGTGATCTTAATGAGGGAAAAGGTATAGCTGCTGGGAGGATAGAAAGTTTCGTGAAGAGCCCTTGACTCTGTAGTAGACCTTTGTACAGTGTTAATAGATTTAGGCAGGCAGCAAGCTATGGTTTTATGCTGCTTTTTATTAATCACAGGAATTGTGTGTTGCACAGCAGGATAAGCAGAGGGAATCTGTTAAAGCGAAGCCCTCCCTAGCTGCATGGTTCTGAAATTGAAACAGTCTTGTGATCACTTTGAGGGATTTAGGAAGCACTCATCTTCGAGATATCCACGAGGCTACAAGCTACCCTTTTTCAGGTACAGTATCTCCTTGAAAAAGTGGGGTGTAGAAGAGAAGAATTCTGCACACAGACATTCCAAAACCACACCATGGCAAGGGTTTATTCTTCCTAATTAATGATGCCTGTAGTTCTCTGCCCACTAAGAGGCTGGGCACCAAGGAGGGGAGGTGTTTACTTCAGGCCCTTCTGGCAGGAAAATGATAGTGAAGTTTCCAAAGGTAATTAATATTTATCTTCAGCTACTGGAAAAACAAAACACACAGGGAATGCCTTCATTGGCAGCACTGTAGAACAGAATGTTTGTATTTGCAAAAGAAAAGAGCAGCCCACACATTCGTAATGGAAGAAGGTTCAAAAAGCATTAGTGGGAAAAAAATCACTCTCTGAGACTGCAGTTAGAAACTTTCCTCAGCAGCTTAATGCAGTGATTTTCAACTACTTTTGAATGCCCAAGTCCTAGAAAAACTCTCTAGAAGCGAAGATCCAATGCAGACGTGGTGCTTCAATGGATTGCATGTGTGTGTATGACCTGGCATTTCTTCAAGTGCCTAACAGGTGTGTTACAAACAGCTTATAGACCACAGAACAATACTCTTGCATTTTGCTGATCTGTTTATCTGTTTCCACATCAAAAGGCTATCTGAACATGTCCATAATATGTTTACCCTTACAACATTCCTATAAAGCAAAATGATACTTCAGTCCATATTTAAAACTAGGTATTCCTGACAGTCATGAATTACTTCCCCATCTTGAGTATACTTTCCATGGCTTGGGTTACTAAAATGTCTTTGTCCATATTGCTTCACTATTAAAAGGTGACATGACATAAAAGGGTTAATTATTTTTTGTCAGAAGATCTGTTTATTTTAAAATGCAGCTTTATTGAAACTGTACTTTTGGCAGAAGAGAGTTAGTTTGGATTAATTTTTAAGCTAAAAATGGGCCAATGGTGCCCAAAAAAATTGTTTTGACACTCATAAAAGGAAGAAAAAAGTGTTCCAACTTGAAGTGCCTTTGTATTTTAATATTAAGCTAATTTTAGTCTTTTATTTGAAGTCAACATCTAAATGAATATTTTATGATTTCCAGTATGAACCTTTTCAGTGGGTCCTGACAGAATGTATTTCAACGTGACCAGTTTGGGGGAATATTTGTGATTTGTATTTTTCAGGTTTAAGGTGGAATATTTTAAAAAGCATCTTAAGTTTGTTTTTTTCAGAGATGAGATTTTCTTTTACTCATTCAATCTTCCCTGCCCTGTTCATTCGGGAGTTCATTAAATAAAGAAAAAAGCTTTACTATTACAAATTTTTTTTCTGATGATCAGGAAGGTTTTTTAAATGGCCTCCACACAGCACAGCCTCACAGCTACACAAAACTGAGAATGACTTTACGTATTCAGATATGCAATTATATCCCAGTTAAAGTGGTTTCTTTTTCAAGGTAGAATATACATAGAAAACATTGAGGAAAAAGCAATGGTCTCGATGGTAACCGGCTTTGTGCACCATAGAGTCCAAATTTGCAAACACATCTTAGAACACCCTCTTTTATTGATCAAGGCATGTACCTATTGACTTTGGGGCTTTTGTAAATTCATCAAATGCAGCATGGATTCAATAAAATACATTGGAAAGATATCCTTTTCCTTAAGGGTAAGAAGCCTGTGCAGAATACTGTGTGCAAGCAATAGCATCTAAAAGCCTCCTTGAAGCTGGAAAGAGGCTGTTATGGAAATATGTGGTGGTCCAGAACATGTCTATGCTGAAGCAAAGTATGTATCGTTTACAAATTTAAACAATGGGGAGAATTTGGGGAAGACACTGGAAATGAGCCCAAGCTAACTTTATAAATGATTAAGTTATAATAATTAAAAAATAATTCTACTCTGCATAATTTAAGCATCTAATTTACCCACTACTTTTTGATAGTCAGTGAGCAGTTCTAACGTAAGCATTTGAATTTCCCCATCATGTCAGCAGCAGTATATGTTCTTGAAGACCTCATGGGTGATGTTCTCTACTGAATTGAAGCCCTTAGACTTAGATTTTTTCACCCAAAGACTGTTTCAACCAGTGCCACTGCTAGGCAGAGTGGTTCTAGTGGTTACTGTGGTTTTGATGGCCTGTGAAGGTATGACCACAAGATAGCCACAACCTCGATTTAGTGTTCAGGGCTTCTGCAGTATGTTCTCAAGGGCTGTCCTCAGAGCACACCAGCTAGCAGAGCATTTCCTGTAGGATTTGTTGAAGCAGAGAAAAAAGTAGTTTTTTGGCTGATATTTATCTGTCGTGTAATACATCTCATTTGCTCTAACACAGACACGTATACCTCCCAACTGTGTTTACACAGCAGCTAATTTCTACTTGCGTCTGCTGTTGTTTACAAGAAGAACCAAGCAATTGTTCTTAATAATTCTCTAAAAATAAATGTGCTGCCTTTAGTGGGGTCTTTAGAATTCTAAATAGTGCATTTCATGATCATTTATAATGCAACAGCCTTAATGAACACTGCCAAGTCGGTCTTAATATTCTTGAACCACCTGTTGCTCTGTTCCTCTCTCTCTTTCCACTGCCTTTAAGGAAAGAATAATAATAAATAATTTTATACTTAGAAACCTCCTTTTTATCTGGAATTAACCAAAAAGATTAACAGTTCTCTACTCAGCCCTCAAGCTCTCAGCTTAGAAAAATAAAACATCAGCCGTTGCAGGAATAGGAGCAATTTCTGGAGCAGGACTTATCTCTTTTTTATTTTTTTAATTGCAGATATTACAGCAGAGTAGACTAGGATGTAAACTATTCTGGGTCACAACCAGAACTGCAGGAAACAATTTGGTCAGATGTTTAGCATAAATCTTTATTCTTGAAAAAAAAATGACATGAGCTTTTTTAATGACATGAATCAAAAATTCCTGTTTTAAAGGCTTCTGTGAAAGGTAACAGGCTCAAAAGAGGTGTCCCTAATAGCAGTCTTTGGATGTTGACTCAGTATGGGTCTGTAGGTTAAACTATCCTCCAAGGCTCAACAGGACCACTTACATCTATATTGAGGGACTCCATCCTAGTCCCCTAACCAGCACTGTGATAAAGGTTACATATTTTTTCAAAACATTTGATGTGAACTTGCTTTTCACTAGTGCTAAAGCAGTTGAATCCAGTGCTCTGAGTTCTGCTTAAAAGGGACACTAGCTGAGAGGAATGAATGGCTAAAAGATATTGATGAACAGTGTTGGATGGCACAGTGCTTAATAAAAATGAGTCACACCTTGGCAGCCCTGGGGAATGACCCTACAAATAATTAGGAAATTAAACTTACTGGAAGAGAATCTGGTGCAAAGTCAATTTTTTTCTCTTCCAAACTCAAGTTTCTTTTTCTACAACAACTAAACTCCCCTCCCAAGAGAGCTCCAAAACCCCACTCCAGAAACTACACAGAACTCTGGACAATTATCTCATTCTTATTTGGTATTTACTGTTTGCCTTTCTAGAAGTGTCAGGGCATAAAAATTGAAAGGCTAAATCAAAACTGAAAACCATGATATAGTTGAAAGGAAACATGACATAGTTGTGCTATTTGAAAGAAAGCTCTCAGATTGGCATAGAAGAAGTGTTTTTCATACACACTACTTGCTTTAGCTCAACTACAAGCAATTATTGTCACCCATTTTCCAGCTGGATGCCAAATCAAAATGGCAGCTGTTCTGCACATCAGTTTAATCCAGATAATCCATATCTTGAATGGGTAAATTTGTGGAGAGGAGAATCCTTACCGGATTTCAACAGAAAACATAACAGTACAGAATAGAAGAGACACTGTGAATTAGCTGTGTCTAAATTGTATAACGCCAGAAGAGTGAAGAGATTCCACTTGCTGCGTGCTGATCTATTGTTGAAGACTATAAAAGACAAGCAAGCATTGACATCAAAGATATGTTATTGATATTTGGTCTGTGGTGGCAACAGAGCAGCTAAAAATGAGGGCCAGCTCAGCACAGTGTTTCGTATCGCCTTACTTATATCCTACCTGTTTGCAATATATAGCTTGGTGAAATACAGCCAACCTCCATCTGCTTATCCAAAAAGCTGGAGTACCAAAAATATCAATGTGTATGAAGCATACTAGTATGCATCTGGTAATCCTAAAAATGGAAATACAAAAAAGAGAAATGTGCACAGAAATCATTTACAGCTAATAAAAAAGAATGTGGGGGGAAAGTACTTAAATTTCTAAAGGCAATTTTTTTTTTCAGACCAAAAGGATCATGGAAAGTTTAAGGAGGTGCATCTTGGTATATATACAAACAAACTCAGAGGAAGAGTTCACAACTTCCCACAGTGCAGAAAAGATATTAATAAACATGGAAGTTAAAACAGTTCCTTATGTAAATATAACATTGGTTAACATAAAACAACAGTAAGACAGTTTAAAAATAAACAGCAGCAGACAACCAGGAGCACTTAACATTTTGCAAGTGATGAAAGAAATAGAAGATTGTCTGCAAATTTTGGTAGCTGGTGAGATAGCCTCCAGAGCTGTCATCCCTTCCATTCATCCTGGTATCACAGCCTTTTCAGTTTTGCATATTCATTTTTATATACTCATGAAATATTACTTGCTTAGTTTTATAGTCACATATATCAAGAAAGACTTTTCTTAGTAGTTTCTGATACCATTAAATATGGCCTGGTTTCTCCTCTAAGACAGAAATAGACATTTAGAAGTCAAGGATATTGTGGGTGATGGTTTGAACTGCATTCTGGCTACAGGTGTAGCAGTGACTTCTGGAGTAAAGATCAAGACTCTACATGTAGTGCACCTGGAATAAAACAGCTATATCCCCCTTTGCACCCCTCCACACTCCTCAAAGAGGCATGCACAATATTATATAGGAAATTATATATGAAGTAAATTCATCATTCCTGGTGACTGCTCCAGGAGCAACACTAATTCAGTTGAATGAGGCAGAAAAGTCCTGGGAGGTAACAGAGCTAAGGTAGCTGTATGAAAAGTTAAGCTTGTGATACAGTGGCATAAAGAACTGCAAAGAGTAATTACTGGAAGGGGAACTCAATTAACTGGAACAAACAAGTGATTGTGCAATTAAGGAAAGCCCTGTAGATCATTACAAACCACTTGTCATACAGAATTTCTCCACAGTCCTGCTCTATCAGCTATGAGTTAGGGCTAAGCTGCAATCATGTTTTCATTGCTGTATTATGAACCACTAATGATGATCACTTGTGTACCTTTCTTAATTATCTTGAACACCAATGCACGTTTCTAACCCTCCATTTTACTATTGTTTTGGTACATGAGAAAGTGAAGGAAATCATACAGAATCATACAGCAATCCATATACCACATTCCGGTTTACAGGTTCATATAAAGGTTTCATACAAAAGACCAGTTAACCAAGGGAAGGCACAAAGTTCCTTTCTTATCAGATATTTAGCTAGAATGCAAAAAATTGTTATATTTTGAGTTTCAAATCCACTCATGCATAATTGAGTGGAAGACTAGATTTCTACTTCATTATTATAAGATTTGCTTCTATTGAGAAAAGATAGGAAGAGAAAGAAGAAAAGGTCTCATTTCAGTATTATTCAAAAAGAATAATAGAGAAAGAAAGAGATTGGTAGAACAAAGCAGAATAGTAAGAATATGTGAGAAAGAGAGGATGTACAAACTAAGTTGGCAGGACTGTCTGGAGATAAGATTCCTTGAAACTTCACCTTTATGAACTTGCTTGCAATTGTTTTGCTAACTCTTTGTGATGAAATTGTTATTTTAGACTCTTCCTCTGCCTGAGGATATTGGTTTTGTTTTGTCTATAAAATTTCAGCAAAACTGGTTACACAGTTTATGAGGCTTAGATAACAGAGTAAGAGAGGGAAATAAAATGTTTGTGCTGCATTTTGTCATAGCCTTTGCAACTACCTGAAAATGTTAATTTAAAAAAAAAAAAATCTGGCCATTGTTCCTCTGGGAGTTTCCTAAGGCATTTTGGTTTGTTTGGTTTTAGTTTGGTTTTGTTCCTTTCAATCTTAACACATCAAGAGTACTTTGTTCCAAAGGCAGCGCCTGTTTACTCAGAAAGAACGAGCATGCCCTCCTGGTGGTTGGGCAATCACTGTCACTTGGAAAAAAAAAAGCCCCTTTCCCCAACTGCCTTTCTGCCATACTGAGTTGCATAAGCAACTTCTTTCTGAAAGCGCAGCCACTGATAGGTCCTCTAGCACTGACTGCAGCTAGTGAGAAGTGCCATACTGACTGCTGTGAAGAAATGCCACCTTTTTACCCACTGAACAGTATATGCAGTTGTTTCTTACACTGCCCCTTGCTAAACGCATTTTCAAACCATGTTGGCAAAAATAATCTCTAAGGGAAATTTATCTTCTGTGGTGCATTGGTCCTTGGCCTGGGTTTAGAGAAGCTACTAATGAGGCTGATGATTAGTGACAATTCTAGTGACGGTACTTACGCTAGAAACATCTGGCTGAATGCTCTGAACTGGATGCAGACCCACCAGCCTGACCCATTTGCTACTGCGCAAATGGCTTTATATTTCAGAGACCGCAGGATCGTTTATCTTCATTAAGCCACAGTTCCTAAAACCAATAATTAATGACAACTAGACTGGAAATGGTTGTACAGAAAAGGAAGTACAAAGGGAATAAATAAATTCTGAGAAGAGGAAAAGTGCAGACTGAAGGAAAAGAGAGATGAAAATATTTTCTTCCCTAAAACCATTTGGGATCTTATGAGGACATTTCAGTGCAGACTGAACGACTGATATTTCCTGGCAAAAGTGAGCAAGACGACTGGATGTGTGAAGCTGTCTGAACGTGTGCAAGTGGAAACAGCTGGCAGAATCCAAGTTCAGCAGCTTTTCTGGTGCCCCAGGCATGGGCTGCACTGGTGTCTTGCTGCCTGTCTCTTGTTATTGTCAATAAATAGCAGAGCCATGGCTGGGATTTATAATGTAGAACAGGAACGGGAGGTGGCTTTTCATGTGAAGTACAGACAGGGACTATGACTTCTTTTCTGAGTATTTCTGTGCATTTGGTTCTAAATTTCAACCCAGACTTGCTGTACTGACACTTTCCGCTTTCCTGAGCCACTTGAATTAAATTTGCCTATTCCTCTAAGCAGGGTACTGCTTCCCAGATAGCTCAATATTGAGTCTTTTTGAAGAAAGCATACAAGGCACAGCCATGAGATGGTTGCCACTAGTTTTCCAGAAAGAAAACTTCAGTGAGAAAGAGTTAACAGCTTCCATCTAAGAAGGAAAAGGAACTGACATCAGCCTTTAAAACACACTTTAAAAACTCAGTGCACTCAAGGAGCACAGCAGAGGATGCCCATTCCTTGGCATCACAGGCCTCGTTTACAGACTGCCCTAAAAACTTCAGTGACTGTAGAAAAAAGTATGATTTGTAAAAGCCTTGGTTTAAGGTAAGAGTGAGAGAGTTTTCCATTTACTCTTGTATTATGGTAATTCACATAAACACTTGTGAATTGGCCACTAATTTTAAAAAATGTTGATGGGAGCTGGTGACGGGTTTTGTCCAGTCTGTAAGAGAGGCTTTTTCATCGTTTCTAACCAGCGTTCAGTACCAGCACTAAAAATGTACTTTCACCCCCTGAGCCCATTGCTTAACCAAATATTTTACACCACTTTGTGATCCATTCGTAAAAACAACTTGTATCCAATTGAAGGAAAGTCTCTGACACTCCTTTGCCCTGTTCTGCAAAGAAAAGCACATGAAATCCCTCTTTTCAAGGCTATTAAGGAGTTTTAACTTTAAAATGAGAAGATTACTCTCTACAACTACCTAAAAGGAGGTTGTAGGGAGGCTGGTGTTGGTCTCTTCTCCCAAATTACTAATGATAGAACAAGAGGAAATGGCCTCAAGTTGCATGAGGGGAGGTTTAGATTAGATATTAGGAAGAAATTATTTACTGAGAGTGGTTGAGCACTGGAACAGACTGCCCAGGGAGGTGGTGGAGTCACCATCCCTGAAGGTGTTTAAAAAATGAGTACACGTAGCACTTGAGGCTATGGTCTAGTGGCTAGAGAGATGCTAGGATGAAGGTTGGACTTCATGATCCTGGAGGTCCTTTCCAACCATTATGATTCTATGATTCCTGTATGAGCAAAGCACAGCAAGGTCCTGGACAATATTCGAACTGGACTAGTGGAGAGAAAAATCTAACTCATTTGAAATAGTCTTGACAAGCTTATAATGAGCGTGCACGAGGAGGCAACCTCAGGTCACAGAGGATTGGACTTGGTCAAAAAAAATTATTTTTGTTCCAAGTTTTAAATGTGCTGAAGGCTGTTTTATTGAAATTCAGGGAGATGTCAATATCTTTTCTTTCAGTGTTTTGATGTTTTTAAAAGATGAGCAGCATCTTGTACTTACTAAGATAAACTACAAGTATGAAACACCAGAAGAAGCAGAAATAAAAATTAAAAGGAAGCAATGAAACGACATTTGGGCTCATTCAGAGGTCTCTTTTTTATCTTAAAGGTAACATGCATTGATTGATGACTCACAGGCTGCTGGTCGTCTGCAAAATGATTCTAAATGGCTTAAACCACTCAAAGAAAGATTGTCACCTATAGACAAAAATTAAGCAGTAACTGCGCAGAATGGACTATGAGAAATGTAGAGGGTTGTCAGGGATCTGTGGTTCCAAAGGCCTGTAACTCATTTAAACTGCCTTCATGAATATGACCATTTCTATTTTACAATTAGGATGAACAAAGGGATATGTAAAGGACATACAGGAGTGAAGCAGCAAAATCAAGAAAAGAACCAGCTTGTCCACATTGCAGTGTTTGATAATGTATAGGACAGCATGGCACAGACAACTGCCAGACTTTCAAAGGAAAGGCTTGGCTAGGTACCCTCCAAGGGCCTTGTTGATGACTGCCATTTTTTTCTGTTACTAATTGGAAGCAGTTACATTTGTGGGTGGGATNNNCAGGGACGGGTGGAAGATGCAAGAAGATTTAGTGCAGGAAGGGGAGTCCTTACATTACAAGCAGCAACAAGAGATGGGTGATACAAAAGGAAAAAAAAAAAAAAGAAAGGGGTGTGAAGAAAAGAAGTGCCGTTTTCAGCAGGAACCAAGTCTGCTTGCTGGAGGAGTTCAGCATACATTTCTGGTCACTTGGACAGAAAGGTTCGTGCGTGGTGGCTCCCTACCCTGAGAGGTGATCACCCTGGCGTGCCAGAGCTACATGTGATCACCCTCAGATGTGCTCATCCAGAGATCCCACCACCAAGGAACACGCCATGTAGCAGGGAGAAACAAGGTCCCTTCCTTGTGTGCTGAGTGCTACAATGATTGTAGTCACTTGGTTTGCAACAGTATATGGATAGAGGCCAACAGGCAGCTCTGGTATGACCATGTTCACACATCAGTAAGTACAGGTGATAGAATTCAATTAAGGCATTTGGTACCTGATAGAAATGTGCAATCCTATTAAAAGCTATCCCCTCCCACACAAAAGAACTGGTGCCCTACTTTCAGTCATCTGACTCTACATTAAAAAATTACCTTTATATGTGCGTGTTAACTACCAGTCATTGTGAAGATCCAATGAAAGCCTGTAGGCACAACCACACTACTAATAATTTCTTCACTGTAAAATGAGGTTGGTATTCATTCCTGGATAAAAATCCAGCACACTTCTGCAAACTTCAGCTTGTTCCTGTTTCTCCAGTGAGCACCAAACATCAGAATCTGGTCATTGGCCCTGTGCTTGTTAGGAGTAAAATACTCAAATGTTAAGAAGCAGGAAATCTGCACAAATGCTCTCTATTTCAGGAAGCTATGAAACAGATGGCTTGGTTATAGCATTGTTTCCCTCCACAATAAAGGATTTGCTTTAATTCTGTAAGTACAGCTCATCTATCTCAGCCAAGGGGATCCTAGAGGCTTTGTCAGTTTTGTGTGTCTGTTTGAGGGCAAGACAGAAAAGTTGTTTTCTTGCCATGGAAAATAAATGTGCTTCAGCACAGCAAAACAAGAAGAAGAAGAAAAAAGACACATTATAACCAAGGAAACAATGATTTTTCATGCAGGAGAGGAAGCAGCGCATAAAATAGGGTATATTGGGAAACAGGGCAAGCAGAGCCCCATCTTGTGGCAGAAAGTCCAATTCGTATTCCTCCGGCTGTGCATGAGTCACCATGTCCCAGGGACAATGTTCTGGGACATTGCTCTGTGCAGCTGGCCTTTAAATATTTAAATGTATTGGACTACAAGAAAGATGTCTGTTCTTTGCCAAGCAGCTGCCTATAAACAGCTTTCTAAATTGCAAGGCTAGACTGCACTAGTCTAATCCAGAAGAGAACAGGAGGAATTGTGTCATTAACTTTTTCCCTTTCTCGCAGAAAAGAACCCCTTTGTTCTGGGAAGGAAGGGATGGGTCTTTGTCTAGAAAGGAACTGAAGTGACACAGTTTTTTTGGCGTTTGTTAGTTTGGGAGATTGCTGTGGTCTGGGGCAGGAATACAGCTACATGCTGACTGCTGGCTGCTCTCTTGCACAAGGTAAGTTCTCCAGCTCTCCCTTGCACCCAATCCAGTTATCAAAGTAAACATTTCTCTAGGTGTTTTCATATTCCAGAACAGTCACCCTACTGAGCTAGCTCTAGGCAGACAGCAGACTATCACTCAGTGAGCAGTAATTGCTATTTCAGGATCTTCATGCTCCCAGAGTTTCAGGAGTGCAATGTAGAAATCTCTTATTTGTGCCTTGGTCACCTCTCCTAGATTTCCTTCTGTAAATACACCTCAAACCATGTACTGCATATTGAGGAGGACAGGACCAAAGAAGTTGCAGCTAAGAATCTATCATTCATATCTATGAGACTGTGTGAAAGAGATCAGAGCTGCATTCACATTTTTCCCTAATAAAGATCCATCTCTTGAAGAGATTTTGGCACCTTGCACTGATTCCAACAGCAGTCAGACTTTGAGATGAGAATTAGGTTCCTAAATACCATCAGGTTCTGAGGTTTCATGATTGGGAATTTATCAGACACAAAGATGGATTTTTCTGAGTACAGCCTACCTCTGGAAAAGTCTGCTTTAGGTCTCAAAAAAAGATTGGAAATCATTACAAAGTTCTCTCCTGAGCCTTCTCTTGCTTTCCATATCTGTTAATGAGCATTTATAAATGGAGAACACGTTCTCTCATGTCATTTTGTTACCTTTGCATCTAACTATGAAGTAAAACGAGTACAGAAAAGGTGCAAAGTTTTGCATACTCATAACTTTATTCAAAACTTCTGTCAAGTCAGATGTTTCATTATGAACTTGGGCCAAAACTTGTAGTTACCTGAGTTCATCGGGGTATCCTCAAAAAGAACTTCCTTGAAAACAGACTGATGAACCATCTTGCCCTTCTATATTTCTAGCTCAGATATGAGTCTGTAGTGGCTCACTTTTATACTGTGAGCTGAGGGTGCAGTAAAGTGTCAACCAGAATCCTTCACCTCTCCCACATAGACCTGTGCTTGGCATGGCTGTGGCCATAGGTTACTGGTTAGCAGCCTCTGCCATGTGGCTCCTTCATATTCTCAGTTCGGCTCCTTATGGGTGGCCATATGCATCATGAAGTTGAATGGCAACTTATTAATGAACTGGTAAATGGGATATGGATCTGCCATGGAAAAAGCACTCCTACATTAGAACATCTATGCCTAAGAAAATAATCTTACATACTTCAGGCAGAAATATTTTGTGGTGAATACAGCAGCCATCACATCCTATACATGTAAGGAGGTTAAGTATCAACCTTATTATTAGTATTTTTTCTTATTGGATGCATCTACAGGATGTCATACTGCACCATACTATGTATGCTACAAGCAAGACTTGAGGGAAAGTGTCTGGCCTAAGGATCTTCAGGCTGAGCAAAAGAGCAAGTGAGAACAAGAAGATGAAGCTCATAAATGGAACTGGAAAAAAGGATTTAGATATTTTATCTTACAAAGTCTTGCTTCATGTTAGGCCGTATTTACTTCCTTCCCTCTAACCTATGTTTTTTCTGCCCTGCTGGGTGTTATTTCCCTATCTGCAAAAGATGGTCACTCTGTAAGAGAAATGGCTGGAAAATAAACAAAATCAAAAGGTTAAAACTGTAATTTGTGGTGGAACAGTTGACAGAAACACTAGAAGGGTATACACTGGAAGATCATATGGCACTGGGGAATCTTTGGATTTATAGGGTGTCTTGCTGGGGTGGACAGAGGTGACATTTGAGCATGCCAGAACTTTATTTACTACATAAAGTATGCTGACACTTTCTTTGATTCTAGGAAAGTGTGAACATCTCTCCTAGAAACTTTAAGGGACACAGAATGGTCTTCACTAGTAGAAAAAGAAAGCACAAATGCCAATAGCATGAGCAGACTGTGGATGTTTCCCTATTTCCAGAAAAACGTGGACCTATTTTTATCTTTATTCAGTTTTTTCCAAAGTTTTCTATTTTCTGTTAACAGACTTTTAAAAAATACTTCACAGGGATTATTTTCAAAAGGTCAGAAAGTGGTATTAGTCAGGTTTGTTTTGCTGAGCACCCTTTGAAGACTGTTTTTCTACAGTAAACAAAAACTTGAGAAATCCCTAATTGGCAATTAAATAGTTCTTGTGGTCATCCCTTTTTTTTACTTCAAAAAGGGCAATTAAAAAAAAAAAACAAACCTGATATAGACAAAAGTTTCACTTTGGCTTACTAAATGCTTTGGATAAATTTATTCTCTGTGTATTTCAAATGTGTTATTTGAAAACCTGTCTACACAGCACTCCATTCTGGCTCCAGCTAAATTATATTCTTCACAAATAATATTATTAATCATGCTTCTCCCCAGCTATTCTTCATATGTTTTCTTTGCTGATACTCAGCTGTCAACTTTTTTTTTGGATTATACAATGAACTTACCTAGAGCTTTAGCTGAGCAAAAGTCCTGCAATTTTGGGGGGGCCAGGTCCTTCACCAGAGAAACATGTCAGAGTGCTGGGAACTCTGGCTCCTGAAGGCAGAGCTGGGAACTGTTGTTAGTAGATGGCAATACCCAAATCTAAATGGGGTATGTTTCACCTTTTACAATAACCAGTCACCCAGAAAACCATACAGCAGCAGAACTCCCTTGTCTCTCCAGGTGTCACTTTCTCCTGCATCCCAGAGCCTTCTCTGCACATCCTGTAACCTAAACTAAGGTTTCTTTCCCCACCTCTTCCCAAACATAGTTTCCTGTCTTTTGTCTATGTATGCCTACTCCTGCCTATCTTCATTACTGACCATGTGACCAGACACTTTTAATTTATTCAGCATGGATCAGCTTAGCACTGCTCCTTTCTGTAATTCACACTGTATCCTGCCTGCTGTTGAATGATGTTTAATTCTATAAAGCTTTCCAAGTTACGAGCTGCTATGCACTGTGTCATCTTGTATTGGCATCTTGAATCTTTAATAAAGTTGTTCCCAAATAATGTTTCAATAAATGAAATGTACCTGCTGAGATGAGATTCTGCATATCAACATGATGAATAATGGCATTTAATGGGATAGAGCATACAGACAAAGGGAGGGATAGAGTAGTTTAGAGAGAAAGAAAGAAAAAGAACCTTCCCACTGTTTTTTTCCATTTAGAGATTTCAGTTCTTTTTGCCTGAGATTCCTCCCACATAATTGTCAAATTTAATTATTTAGAACACATATCCAATAATGCACTAAGACTAATTCCCTGGGAAACTGTCAAACATGTAAAAAGGAGTGGCAAGGAAAGCCCTGAGGGGATTTTGTTTAGCATGACTGCAATCCAGAAAAAGATGTGTGCACGAATACTAAGGGCTTGGGTATTTGCATATACATAGAGATGTGCACATGTGTTAATACATGCATACATATTAATTTGCATGCTAAACAAAACCAGGATTCCTATAAAAAAATTAAAAATAAGTGGATGAAAACTGTCCATTTTTAGACAGAAAAACGACCAGATTCTTTCATTTTCTGACTCCGTAAATTGATATAGACAGTTGATGGGAAGATTAGCGCTGACTTATTTTTGATAAAGATGTGAGGTTTGTTTTCTGTGTGGATTCATTATGCTATAGAAACTCAGAACCTTATAGGTGCATAGGCACACAGTTATAAGTGAAAATCAGTAAGAAACAGTTATATTCACCTCCTTAAGAATCTGAGCCTAAGTACCTGATCTAAGGCCCATTTATTGGTTCCCATGGACTTGGGAAGAGGTTCTATCTCAAAGATGCTGCAAATAAAGATGAGGTCAAGGTTTGCTGCTCAGTGGAGGGAAGATAATATGTCCAAGCATTAGTGCACTCAGTTCTCTGGCAGCCTCTCTGTGTCCCCCAGGATGCTCTGAGGTTCACAGCTGTGAGCAAGCAGCTGAGCATGGGGATCAGACAGAGTTAACCAGCTAGAGAAGAACAATGTCAGGACTGGAAACAGCTGAGAAGTAGGAAAGTGGGTGCATGGCAGGTAGTTTAAATTAAGAACTCTAGTCCAGATATTTCCACTGCCCCTTGGTTCATTGTTCATGGATTAGCACTAGTTTAATTCAAAAAGGTGCAGGAGGGACAACACACCAGATCTGTGCTGAAAGGAGCTGTTGACATATCCTGAATGACAGCTGGGGGGAGTCTCCTAGAAGCCAGCCAGGCAGAAGTGTTCAGCTGAATGACCTCAGAGGTGCTAGAAGGATGGAGGAAGCAGCAAAGAATGTTCCTCATCTCTGTTCTACTTTCAGAGGGCATAAAAAAATGTTTGGTGAAGAGAGGCTTTCAAAGAGCAGAGCCCAATAATCCAGCCATGAGTCCCCTCTGCCTGTCCCCTCCTCTTTAAACTAGTGAGATATTAATCCACCACAGCTGTCAAGATGGGTGGAGAAAGGAAGGACAAATGCAAACATAATTTTCATGTCTAAAAGCACTCTGAGACTTTAACTTGTCTCCACAAGACATGGTGAAGACTACTCATTAAGTGGCATACTTAATTTTCCCCTTGATTTTTTGTCGATTACTTCAGGATGTCAGTCTGATTACATTATCTTTGCTAGTCTTTTATTAGTGACTTTTGGGGCTGTTCAGGCATGCTTTGTGCATGTGTGTGTCAATGTGCACATGCATGAAATTGAGGTGTCTGGATTCTGTACATGTTGTTTTACACAATACATAGATAGTGCCTCAGGCTTTAGGAAGAATAAATCTGGGAGAATCAGCATAGATAGTAATAGCTTCTACTAATGGTGGTGATTTGGAGACTAACCAGAAACTAAATCAAGCACATTAATTTTTTCTGCCACTATAAAATACTGTTCCTGGTTGCTTGCTTTACTCAGGAGTACCCTGAAAACTAGAACTGGGGAGAAGCAATTAACATTATGTTTCTCAGGTGTTGAGCAAGTGTCTCCTGGGAAAAATTTCTAATATTCAGAATGAAATTAAAGACTGTGAGAGCTATACCACCCAGTATTAAAACTTCCACTCCCTAAATATTCCTTGCTTTTACCATTTCTGTGAGTACTTGAGAATGGATGGTAATTCCCCTGAAAAGAAACCTTAATAGCATAATTAAAGTTACAATGCACCCTTTCTGCTCCAGTTTCGAACTTTAGAAGAGCTCAGTACTGTAATCTCACTTCTGAGATAATATATGTGTCTTCCACTGAATTACTTCTGATCCTGAAATGCATCATCTGCTGTCATTCCAGATCTGCTCCTTCTCTCCTCTTTGCCTGTGGTATTGCTATAGCACCTCAGGGCCTACTGTCTTGACTCTATCCCATCCTAAAAAACACTACAACCCCCAAATGAAATCTTCTTGCTGTTGCAAATGTGAGTGAAGTCATTTTTAGCCACGTATTCTTTGTCTGGCCAGGCCATGTGGTCTCAAACCAGAGTGTCAGCCTTTCAGCAGGCTTCTTCGAAGAAGACTTCCTTTCTTTTCTGTCTTAAGACACGGACTGAGAGCTCCTGAGATATTGCAGCAGGGGAAAAAGAAAAACATGGTCCATCCTGATATGAAACAATTCTTAAAGGGGCTGCTGTTGACAGGGCTACCATTGACCTTGGCAGTATGATGGATTGCCCCAAACTATCCATATCATGCCAGGGATGATGCACAGACATTTCTCCTTACACATACCTTTCAAATCACTCATCAAATTGTGGACTACACCATAAGGCAAAAGCTGAGATCTTGTTGATCTTCCCAAGATGTTTTTGCTTAGAAAAACACAAGGAGGCAAAATTTAAATCTGTGTTGTTTGCTTGACATAAATTACATTGTGGGTCAAATGATACATAGAAACTATCTTATTAGCTTGACAACCTAGAGTGAGTATCTATTGGATTAGAAAAGGAAAATGAAGACACAATATTTTTGCTCAGTGAGAAAGTTTTAATTATTATGCACAGAGAACTGTGAAGTCAGGTTGTAGTAACCACAAGACCAAGCAGCATAAGTGCTGAGGTAAGCACAGCAAAAGACTTCTGGGTAGCCAGTAAGATTTATATCCTAATGCGGTAGCCAGTGTGGTTAAAAGATGCTTAGGAAGTGACTATGTAAAAGAGCTGCAATAAAGTATGAAAGGCAAGCCTAGGGGGGTGGCTGTATGGAGTTTTCCACTGGGCAATATCTCTAGGTGTCATAACATCCCGTATCTGTTAGGTTACATAAAAGATAAACAAGGCACAGAACTACTTTGATTTTGGAAATGCAGAAATTTTGTTTCTTGGTTTCTGCTTAAGTAAGCCCATGACTTTCTCTAATAATCTTTGTGTAACAAAGCAAAGAAGCAAACCAAGTAGCAATTTTGCCATTTAACTTTCAGTGTTATCTGATGTTTGTGATCCAGGTCTTCCATAATATGGGCTATTGATACAAAACTAGTCGATTCTCTGCTGTGAATGAACCTAAAGTAGGCTTGCATTCAGTTCAAATCTCCCTTTGAATACTGTTGCTAGGAGAGAGACATTTAACTCTGTCCTAGGTGATAGGGTCATTAGAAGAACAGTTAACAAAGTGATCCTATCCATTGCTGAGGAGTGAAAGGCTAGATAGCCTTTCTAAGAGGAGCAATACAAAGGATGGGAGAAGGACAGCATCCTCTGTTGCGACTAAAAATAGGCCACGGTAAGCACCATGCCACCTGTGATAGTCTATAAAGTAAAGAAGAGAGACCTAAAGCAGAAGTTGCTCTTGATAAAAGGAAAGGCCTCCAAAAAACATCAAAGGCTGGGGAGGAGAAGTGTGCAATTAATGATGGTTCAGTGGGGCAGGGTTTGCACCTGCACGAGATTGTTTGGGATTTGGGTGCATATTCCTTGGCAAAATGTGAATTTAAACATTTCTGAAATAGTTCAGGTATCTTGAGTTTTATGGAAGTCTGCAGGCAGCTTAACATGAGGCCTTGAAAGCTACAAACAGCTGTTGCTCTAATTTATACCTCAGGGCCTTTTTGCTGCTCAATGTATGTTGAAATGGAGTGGGCCTAAAGGGAATGTAAATTCTTTCTTCTGCCCTCGCTTCAGGCTATTCTGTCAGAATGTAACACAATACACTGTGCACTTTCTCAGGAATTTCTTTCTGCTGATCTCCTCGAAATAGAATTTTTTATTATTATTTTAGCTCAGGGTCTATGTTTGACTTCTGTTGCCTACAGTATGTGAGCATGCAGTGAAACTCATATGGCCTCCTAACACCTATGTAGAAATAAGTAGTTTTCCAGAAAAGAAATGGACTCCCTGAAATTAAATGCTTGTCTTCTCTGACTATCACTGAAATGAATGGGAAACAAATTGTTTTGTAAAGCTATCTTTAATGGCTTGTAAGAGTTAGTGATAAAGTAGAGACTCGACCTGGGCCTGAAGGACAGCAAGGAGCACTTTGAAAGTGGAAAATCCTTTTCACTATGAACTTGTAGCTCTTTCAGTGAATGAGTCTTCTTCTCAAATAGGTGTGACACTGACAAAATTTGGTTTGATTTGATGACCTCAAAGGTCTTTCCCAACCTAAATGATCCTCTTGACTCTTGGTCACCAGGCTGAGATTTTCTTCCTGCAAATTTTAAAATTTTCAGATGTTCTTCCTACCTGGAATGAAGCCAGTCTGTGCAGCTTCAGTTAGAACAGCAGCTCTTCTCACTCTACTTTTTCTCTTATATAACCATCTGGCTTTCTAACTCTTTATTCTGGGTAATATTATTTACCTTTCTTCATAGTTCCTGTTTCAGCAGGCACAGTTAAAACTTCATCCCTTTACTCGCAGGATTTCTGTAGCTTGAAGAACAAGATAATACTGCAAGAGATTTCTTGGCCTGATCTAATCAGTTGAAAATGCTTTGCAGAAGAAAAGCCAGTGGACTCAGTTGACCATGAGATTTGACTTCTGTGGGTTAAACCTTATGATTTTGTCTAACAGCATTCTGACCTCAGCCAATGTTTCACATCTGACTGCATCCTGTTCATTCGCTGCAAGAGGTGGTTTGAGTTTTTCCATCTAGTTTTTTAGAATTCAAATCATATTCTGATCTCAAAGACTATTTAGAAAAGTTTGAACGGAAGCAGCCTTCTAGCTTTGGGGGATGTGCTTCTTAGCTCTGTGCTTTTGACTTTATGCTATTTCTTATTTTCCTGACAATGATACTATCAATATCAAGTTAAAGGGAATTCCCTGGCTGAACTTGTCTTTTCACAGACTTCTTATCTGTCTAAACATTCATCTGCCCAGAGCTTAGATCCTGCCTTAAAGTTTTATAGCAGTTGTTATTATCAGATACTTTAGAGATTTTTTTTTTTAACATTCTTCTTTTTCTCTGCTAAAGAAGACTGATTTTCATGTAAACTCCATAACACTGTTCATATCCCAGAGTCCCTTTGTAGCTGCAGACTTAGCCTGGGATCCAGGACTAAAACAAAAGCTGGTAAAGGAAGAAAGGACTCTTCAATGCAGGGGCAGATCAGCTGAGTTGCCCCACCATGGGTTTAATGTCAAGTTGCACTTCAGATTTCTTCCAGAGTCTGTCCCTTTTCCACTAAAGACATCAGTAACATTATCATGCTTATAGCATTCTCTTAGGTGACATTGGATGTAGACACCATATTATCTTAGGTGTCCTGTGAATTCCTTCCGCTCTGGATTGATTTTTTCTGGATTTGTATGATGTGAAAAGAAACAAGAGTCTTTTTGGTGATCAAAACAGTTTAATATCTGTCATTCTTAAATTGTGAGCACACTTTTTAACCTTTTGAAAGCCAATAAGCATATAACAAGGCTATTTGTCTAAGCATGTGCCATTGACTCTGTCCCAGGATTCTCTAGATCATCACAGTGTTGGATAAGGAACGCACAGTTTATAAACTAATGAAGTGGACTATATACATTGTTGCATAATAATTTGTTGCTATCCACAATCCTTGACACTAAATTTCTCTTGGAGGTGTATAACCCTGATTGCAAGCCATTTCTTGCTACCTGTGCTTTACCACCTGCCTATCAAACAAACGATGGTTTTCTGCCATACCATGTACCCTTCAGAGTGTAAGACTTTAGAAAATAAACATGACTAAGGCATCTCTCATTGAATTGTAGGGCAATGGTTTAACAAGCCACACCCCGAGTATTCTGCAGCCCTTCTAAACAGCATGTGGAAGTGACTGAATTAGGTTCGTGTCTACTGCTCTTCGTCAGAGTTTGGCTGCTAAAACAAAAGCTTCTCCCATCACTTCACTTAACCTTTGCTAGTGATATTAGTCACCACAGGAGGCAAACATAAATTGTGTTGGAGCATTACTGCCCAGCTCACAGTGTCTAAACATTCTCTGCTCTATGCAACCAGAATATGATGAAAGTCTCCTAGATCTTTCATAAATATTTTATTTAAGGCATGGAGTCATTACTTAAAAAGTATTCACAATGAACACAAATAAACTTATTTTCATAAGCTACAGCATATATTTCAAGAAAATTGTAATTTAATCAATTTGATTCTGTATTACACAACTTCTTTGCTGGTATAAATTGACTTCTTTTTTATTCTGTGGAGCTATATTAATTAATATTTTCTGAAAATCTGGCCACATCTTTTTATTGTGCTAAGGTTATCTATGTTGTCGAATGTCATCTACTGCAAAGATCATTTAGTGTATACAGAAGTCAGCTCAGGGACAACTTGTCAGATCATATTATTCCTGTATGTTGTGGTAAAATACAATTAGAAATACAGAAAGCATCTGGCTTTCAGAAAGGTGGAAGAGCAATACAGAAGAGCAGAGACTTACTAATATATCTAGAAGACGTCCTCTTTCCTAAAATGTATGTTTTGCTGGAATGTGATTTCTAAAGGAGTGATGCATCTTTGTATCTTTTAGGAGTAACTGACATTTTCTTGATTTTGTTTCTTCTCCCCCAAACATTTAAATGGAAAAAAAAATATTTAAAACATTTTATTAAAAACTCTTACTAAGAAACAGTCCTAGTAAAATTTCACTAATATAGAAACCATGGGTATTTTCAGCTCTATTCCTTAACCTACAGGTTAGATTTCTATGTTTTAACTATGTACAATAATAATAAATGATTGCTATAGTTAATAAGCTCAACAAAAATTTGGAATATTGCGATCACATACACAAGTAGTCTGTTCTAGTACAGGTATTTTCGATAGAGTAGATTTACAGTTCAATTAAAAATGAAATAAAGTCAAGCATTACAAATCAGCTTCATGGACAATTTTGCAAACAGACACAAAAATATCAATTATAGTACAACACAAAGGGGATAGGAAAACTGATCTCTGGGTAACATTTTCAGGAGAGTATGAAGGTAAGTGGATTGGGGTCATCTGAAGGAAAGATACACTTGAGTAGAAGAAACATCATATCAAGTATATGAATCTTCCATTTTTCATTTTTTCAACTCTATTATATCCATTTCTGGCCTTGCTTTAGTCTCTCTCACTCAAGCGGGAAGGGTCTTTTCAAAGTTTCATGAACTCAACTTCCCTCTCAAGGTATCAATGAGGTTGACATTTTCAAAAGGAAGGGCAGCATGACTATACACAGTTTGGAGTGGTTGCTTTATATATAAGTCAACAATGAGAAAATGTAATGGAGGAGTTATGTACAGTACATCGAAACTTTATGTAAGAGATAGCAGGGTTTAAGGTTGAGCATTGCTTTCTGTCTCCCAGTGCAGGGTTCCTTTGCCCTCTCTTATTTCTGTAATCAACACTGAGTTACTATCAAAAACTTTGAGGCTATCAGATAACCCTCATACCAGAACTCAGCCCTGCATTTAATATAGTTAAACAGAGATTACTTGAGTTTGCTGTAAGAAAGCAGGCCCTTTCAATTTATTACTTTTCAGTATGTGAGAAATTACTTTCTTTCTTTCTTCTCTGCAGTTAAATGACATTTTCCCAGGCTCACAGAAAGGAACAACTTATCTTGGTAAGACTGTAATTTTTCCTGCTTTCATCTGGCCATCCCAGCCCTTCTGACGGATGCTCTGCTTCTCACTGGTTGGATGATTTAGCTCTATTTGTAAGCCTAAAAAGTGAAGAAAGCTTAAAATCTCTCTTAATTCACTTTAAAATAATCATACATAAACAGCAATATTCCTACAGTATCAGCACCAAGGTAGGGGGAATTTGGAGGGGCCAGATGTCTATACACTTTCCCATTCATGAATCAAAACCCCAGAGGGCTTGGGCTCACAGTAAGTGTGTGGTGGTATCTCAATCACAAAGACATCCCTTTGTCTGCAAATAAAAATTTTTCTTTTCCTACAAGCTCCCATTTCCCTGACCAATCAAGGGATAGGCCTCTGAAAAGTGACATTTCTTCTGATGGGCCCTACTCAATTGAGTTCTTGTTCCTCCTAAAGAAATCTCAAGTTCTTCCCAGTAGTGCTACTATTCAGACTCTAAAGTCACATCTTTAGCAGGACTAAAGGGAGGATGTGAAAAGCCTCCTAGCTACAAAGTAGTAGATTTGGTCTTTAAAGGGAGAAGCACACTGAGTCCCAAGGTTTGTTAGCAAGTGAGGACCTGGTATTTCCCCTACTTTTGCCTGAGGGGAAAAAGCAATCATATGGCACTTGTTTACAGGGCATGAAATAACAACTTGGCTGTAACATTTCAGGTCAGATCCCTTTGCTGCTGAGCTTTGAAGAGATGGTGGGGGAAGGGGTGCTATGCATGTATAGGTATGTGTGGGTTATTTTCTCCCATGCTTAGGATTTGTTATAACTGTATTAGCACTTGCTGAATGGAAAACTGAATTCTTCCTGCCACTTGAATGACAAAGCTGCCAAAAGGGTGATGAATATTTCTTTCAAGGCTGATAAAGTAATCTCTCAGTGCTGGTCACCACTGAGTGTCTGCAAAACCTTCAAATGAAATTTTTCCTGTGTAGAGTTGTACTTCTTTTGATTTTCAACGAATTGCATCAGTGTGAAACCACCCAAAGAGGACACATAAGGAAATTAAAAGACTTAACTGAGGTATTTCTGATTGACTGTGTAGTTCAATATTGTGCTGTGAGCTGCATAATCAATTAAGTGAATCCCTTTCATAGGGACTGGGCAAACTCTGGAGGAAAAGCAACTTTTGTCTAAGCTATATATAGGGCAATTGAATTACAATGACTAGTATTTGGACTTTGACACAGGTGAGAGTGAGTAAACCATAGCCTACAGTGAATCTGGACACTCACATTTATTTAAGAACAAGTGAGATTAGAGCTTTCACCTTACTTGGTTATCTCACACACACTCACACGCTCTCTCTGCCCTAGCACTACATCCACCAAGTCTCAAGGGAGGTGGCATTACCAGCCAAGGTCACCGACTGCTCCCCAGTATTCGTTTCTTGATCTCCATGATCTTCCCCACACCCCACATCTTTTCTCTAGTATAACCTTCATCATCTTTCTGGCCCTGCTTCCTCCTTCTGAAACCACTTCTCTTGGGGAACTATTTTTTGTACTGCCTCCTCTTTTTCCAATCCCCAACCCCGCTGTTTTCCCAAACTAAGCAGCATACATGCAGAGCAGTAGACGACATTGCAGGAGCAGCCAAAAGGCTCAGTTCTGGCTGTTGACCCCTGTGGCAATCCAGGGAAATGAGAGTTGATGCCTCAAGCATTCACTAAAGGTGCTTGGTCGGGGTTAAACCCGCGGAATGACTTCTGTGGTGATGCCAAGGCTGCAAGAGGAGGAAGATGCGGCCGGGGAGGGGGCGGCACTTCCCTGGCGCCAGGTTTTCCTGCCCTCAAGCAAGCATGCCAGAGGCTGGTCCGGGAGAGACAATTGTTTTCACAACACAGGCACTTTTAAAGGAGGTTTCCAGAGCACAGACTGCACCGGACAGCACACCGGCCCATTCCCAGAAAGATTCTGGAAACCCAGACTGCGCATGACAGCTCCTTAACATATGGTTCGCCCAAACCGCCTATATTGGCCCATGAACGGGAACATCTCCAGGTGCTAGCCCTGAAGCTGGGCAGCTGGCCGGGAAAGACAACCACTGGAACCAGGACTGGTGAAAACGTCCTTCCCCCCCCCCCCCTTCTTCTTCCTCTCTCTCCTCGTAAATGGTTATCAGCGTTTGAATATATTGCAAAGTTTGTTGATCTGGTGTTTTGCAAGTACTGTTGTGAGCACCTAAAGTTATTTTCTTGCCACGCTTATCAGACCAATGATGTTGTTAGAGAATTAAGTTTGTGTTTTCTCAATTGAAGGATCCCTGGTGTCGTTTCACCTTAATCCTGACCCAGGAATTGGCGAATTTGAGGCTTTGGTTACCCTGGTTACCCGGGTGGCACACGTGGGAAAAGGGACTTGAAACATTTTCAGGCCTGTTCCGCAGAAAACGATCCCAGAGGTAGGAAAGTCTTTTTCTTACTTGCTTGAACATTTGCGTTGCTGTTTTGTAACAAAAATTTTATTTTTCTCCTTAAAATCTTGAGTTCAGTATTGTTTGAGCGTTGTACAAAGTCTTAATTTTAAAAAGATTTACTGTTTTTTTTCCTCTTGATTTTGCTTCTTTAGCTAAAGTCCTGTGTGCTTACTTTAATGCAGAGGTTTGCCTCTGAGGGCAATTTGAAGTGTAATGCTTGCTACTCTACCAGCAATGAGGCTACCTCGGTGAATCCCTAGCTGGAACCTCTTTTGAGTGCTCTGCCCCATTGCATATTAATGCAAAAAGCAACATTAAAAGGAGAGTGTAGACTGAAAAAGAGGGACAACTTCCCAAATAACCTTGTCAAGAACATGAAAAATTATATTTTCTCTCTCCCTTTTATATTGTCTTCCAATGTACTCAGCTTTTAGTATGTGTTTTTTCTTTTTTTTTTTTTTTTTTCTGGGGTGACTTAAACCACAGAAATAAAATGGCGGAAAGATTTGGTTTTTAATGTATGCATGTGCGGTCTCCAATTTTGGCAAGTTTTGTTTATTCCACCCTGTCCCACACTTTTCTTCCTCAGGCAGCTTCACAGATTTGATAGAATTATGATGAGTCTACATAGGTCACTCCCTTTATACTGCATGTCACTATTTAAATGAATCCTTGGGGAAGTACTTTTAGAAGATTAAGAGATAATAATTCTTGAAAGACATCTCTGTGTATGTATGCAGACAGACTTGAATTCAACTACTGATGTTCTGGGATAAAAGCTTACTCTTGGTTCAAGAGATTTATAACCACCTTAGCTCTGTTTGTGCCTGATGTAGTTGCCTTTTATTACATTGCCTCCCTTGGCAACCTTCAGGTGAGAGCAGCCTCAGCTGAGCAGCATAGGCTAATCTGAGTGCCCTTGCCTGCTAATGGCCTAAGGTTTGGCGCTTTCCAGTGTTGCGAGTCAAAATTTTAAGTTTCTCTATAGGTAATGGAATTCCTGTTGCCTCTTTTGGCAATGTTTTGTCCATGTTATTCACTCAGAATAACAGGCACATAGGGGATTTGATGGATGGGGGAGCTGCATGCAGGGCATCAGGCTGTGGATTTGCCTTTACAGAGACACATAGGTGACAAGGAGGAGGAGTTGATTAGGAAACTTCCCTCCTTCCTCTTGTGCAACAGATAGGTGAAATGGGAGGGATGCGGCAGGGGTGTGTTAGCTGCTGTTTGGATGGTAAGTTAATGAAAAGCATGACCTGGGAGCTTTTAACTGAACTGGTATGGCAAGTAGGGATGTCAAGCTGAACTGTTTTTGTAGTTTGAGCCTTAAGTGGTTACCTGAAGCACTACAGAGAGCAGAAGCCGGCCATGTGTATCTAGAGGTGGCCTTATTTCACAGCTCTGTGAGCAACGCATGTGTTTCAGTTGATGCTTCTACTGTGTCCCATGAAATAAGTAGCAGCCCTGTAGCTGTCTCATCCCCTTGGTGGCAGGAATTGCTGGGAAGTTGTTTTACCGGGGCAAAATAAAACATCTGGATTGATCAGCTGGGCAGTATTGAGTAACTGCAGAACCGTGGTGAAGTGCAGCAACTGAAGCTCTTTGTCTCCCTCTGATGGCTACTTAATGTCAGAGCTTTCAGCTGGGGGTAACATACCTGCTGGTTTTCCACTATGGGCAAACCTTCCAGTGACAGCTCTTTTTAGCTTCTGAATTAGCTGCCTAAACATTTAGGTCCAGAGGTTTGGAGTTGTAATTCTGAAACCAGTCTGGGGGAAAAAAAGTGGATTTATGTGCTCTAGTGTTTTAGGACAGAGTGTTTAATTGCCTGACTTGAGACATGGCATCTTGGTTAGAGAGATGCTAGGAGAAAGGTTGGACTTGATGACCCTGGAGGTCCTTTCCAACCATTGTGATTCTGTGATTCTGTGATTCTGTGATGGAGTAGAATAGAGGGCTCCAGCATCCCTTCCTGAACCAGAGTCGCATCACATAAGGACTTTCACCCTTCATAAACTCATCTGGAAAAGCAAAGCTGGTGAATCCTGCTGGGACCATAGTATTTCTTTCATTAAAGCATATGAGATTTGCAGTGTTCAGTTAGCAGTGAGGATCTGACTTTTAGCTCTCATCAGAGAGATATCCAATGGGACAGCTCTCTTCTGTGTCCTGCTGTGGCACCAGAGCCGTCCTGCAGCACAATGGCCCATTGCTGCTGTCACCTGCAGCACGCTTGGGCTTTGGGAGGGTTTCAGGCTCTGTTGCCTGACCTTTGCATGTGTGTGATCTGATATGATCACAGCCTGCAGAAATACAGCCATAGGCAGAAACAGAAGTTTGCAGCTCTGGCTGCTCTGGTCTAGAGATGGGCAGATCATGAATCGATGCAAATAGACGCTGTGAGAGCAACAGAGCACTGCAAGGAGTGAGGGGCTGGTCTCTGGCTTGGTTTCTGACTTATGGCACCAGGTCACAGCTTAGGTCAAAGTACTATCCACACAGACAGAAAAATCAGTATTATAAAAAAGACGCATCCAAAAGATACATTCAGATGAAAGATAAGAAGCTATGCCTAGAGGTGGCCTGCAGTTTCTGTGGCTAGCATCCCCATGTTCTGCCTTCCTCCCTGGAGCTCACATGGCTGGCTGGATGGGGGAAGAGGAGAGGAGAAAGGGATCAGCTATGTCTCAGTGCCACAGTTCAACTTGACCTCATGCACTTAGATTCTCAGGAAGTCCCATGTACCAGCTCTGTCCAGACAGAGGTAGATGTCTTCATTAACATGTTCCAGCAAGGAAGTCAAGCAATAACATATGAAGTGTCAGCATTGCCGAGAGGGAAGCTAGTGCTTCTGGAGTCTAAACATAGCACTGACTTGTGCATCTGTTGTAGTGCTGACCCAACAACTCTTCTTATCAAGGGTCTTGTTCCTGTCACCTATGACTAAGAGCACCTTGGAGGTTGGAATAGCATTGGTGACTGAAGGCTCCAAAGCTGCACGGTGCAGAAAAGTGATGACTATCCAATGGATTCTTCAGTTGTGCGGTTTGTGGCTGTTATTAAGGAGGGAAAAAAGGGAAGTTCAAGGCAAGGTGGTAAAGCATATCTTTTTTTTTTTTTATCCTTTTCCACACTTCTATGGGGAAAAGCCTCAATGCAGTTTTCAAGATGATGAAGCTCTTCTCCCAAAATTGCTGGCATCCCTAGTCTCATGTGTAATTATGAAGCTGTTTTAATCACAAGGAAAAACTATTACTGTCTTAGAGACCTACATACATGTGTGTTTATATACATACAAGATGTATCAGTAAAAGCCAGCTGTTTATGATGGTTTCTCCAAGGATAACTTGGAATATGAATAGTATATACGAGGGCAACACAGTCACAGAGATATAAAAGATAAGCGTGCAGTAAACTAAAGTAGATCTGGCTCTGGTATCCATGTCCAGGGGTGATCTTAAACTTGCATTCTCTTTTAAGTATTACAGGCGGTGGAGATATGCGTAACTGGGAACAGAAGGTTCATGTAGCAGCAAAGGTCAGCTGTTCCAAAGCCACCTGATAGTTTGATGCCCATTTGGGGGACAGATTGTTACTGTTGCCAAAGAGAAAGGCATGACCAAGAACAAAGCCCAGGAATCTTTCCTTGCTAGAAACTCATCTTTTAAGGAGAAGATCTTAAGAAATCTGAACTAAAAGGTGATATGCTTGTTTTGGTTCAATTATTGCAAAATCAAGCTCCCAGACAGGTGACTACTATTTTTTTTATTTCTTACCTCTTGGCAGACCTGTTGATTCCAGCCACAGGGAATGCTCAGAGAAAGTTATATTGGAAATTCTCTCCCAGACCACATTAGCAAACAAATAAATTATCCATGAACTGACCCATATCTGTACTCCAGCCTGAGTTGCAAATTACTCTTTGCTTGTCTCTCCATCACCAGAATTAAGACTCTTGACTATTCCATTACACAGCCAGCAAAGCAGTAGAAAGCCATAGGTAGAGAACATCTCAAGGCACCAATCCTGAAGATGCTTCTTCCTCCTCTACCCCACCCCATCTTCTAATCTCTTGCCTAAATACTAATTAAATAGTGTGTCCAAAGGGAGGTGAATAAGAAAAATTACAGACACAGAATTAAAATCTTGGTCCACACTTGGAGTTGCAGTGATAATTTGCACTTCTGGAGCCACATTTACCTTCAGTGGGACAATAGACTGTTGCCAAGAAGACTTTGATCAGCTCCCTTCAGGATAACTTAACTTTGCAAAAAGCTGTTCTTATAGTGAACAACTCTTTTTACTGCACCATTGGCAGAGGTCACTAAAGAGTTACTGTGGCTCATTGATTTCTCTCATGCTTTTGCAAGCCAAATTTGTTTATTCCTAGCACTCTGTTCTAAGCAGCAGCTTTAAAGGATTTAAATTAGCAACAAGAGTAGGATTCATCCATCTGTGTGGACAGCATCACCATGACCGCCATATTTGTGTCCTAACCTATCATTACAGGGTTAGATTTTAGTGCCAACAACTGGCTGTTACAAGTTGATTTCTCAGTGGCTTCTGATTGGTAAAGGCCTTGCTATCTCTTACCCTCTGAAAGGAGGTGAAAAACTTAGATGCTGTTTTTGTTGTCAGTGAGCAGCAGAACTGGCAAGATGGTTTTTACTGAGTTAGCCTGAGATGAAATAAACTTTATTTCAGCCACTAAGATCTCTCAGTCAACTTTTGTGATCAAAAAATGCCTTTCCATTCCAGCTGTGAATAACTGTATTGTTCTGAGGTCACCAAACCACTGATCAGTTCTTGACATACTCAAATACAGGAAAGCTGTATTTTATAGCTAGAGCTCACAGTGCCCAGCACTGCAGCTCTTAACTGTAGAGGCTTTGGACTTTAGTAACTAGAGGTACCTGTCTCTGGTGCTGGCTAAGATGGAAGTCATCTTATGGTAATGATTCATCTCCAAAGAGAAGTGATAGAGGCTTTATTCCCATTGGAAAATGCTAATTTGTTATATGCAAATCACTTCACTGAAACATGCTGCCTCTAACTTCAGAACTGAAAAAGCTTTAAAAACTGAAATAAAATATGAAAATGGGGTCAAAACATTCTATTTGCAGCATTTAAAGCAGAAAGAATTGATCTCTCATTCCTTTTGGATTCTATTAATTTATTTATTTATAGAAAAATATAAATGGAAGTCTGAATGAAGAGACTGGCCAATGTCAGAAGGAATGTCTTCTACCTCCAGACTTTTCCATCATGATTTAAGTAGCAAGACTTTTTCTGTTTTGGCTTTGTAAATTCAAACCTTTAAGATGCACCATAAATTAAATAATTTCACAAAAATATCCATCACAACTTGAGCTTGAAATGGGTGACTGCTAATGGGGTGGCTTGCCTCCTGCCTTTTAGTAAGACTTCAGGACAGAGTCACCTCTTAGCCTTTTTATTTTATGGATGTCCACATTAGTTTTTGTATCAGCTCAGGGTTTGGAGCAGTAAGGAAAATGAATATATTCATTCATGTAGTTAACCATCTGTATGTAGTAGAGAGAATGGCGGTTGCCCAGAGGACAATGCTGCATAGCATTTATTTTAAAAAGTTCATATCTTCCTTTACAAGATGAAAAAAATCTCTCAATCCTACAGAAATAGACCCTTTCATCCATGGCATGCCTACCAAAAAAAGGTATTTCAGCACTATATTGGGTTGAAAGTCCTGCTTGGGTCATCATGACATTGGTGATTATTTTATTTGCTTAGAGAAGCAACCCTTTGCTGAGATCCAGGTTTTAGACTGGCAGTTAGGAGATATTTTCAGACTGGTAAGAGAAGCCAGGCTAAAGAAACAGGAAGGCAAGGCTCCCTTCAAGCAATTACTCTTATTAATGCTGAGAGCATTCCAGAGGAGGGTTGTTGCGTGACGCTCTGCAGACACAAAGACAGTTGCAGCTCTTATCATGTCCTCAAGTGACTGGAACAGAAATGTGCCATTTTCTGTTGTGGCAGCATTTTTCAAGAACAGCAGCAACACAGCACCACAGATCATAAAGCACTTCGCAAACACTAAATCACAAAGCGTGCAAGTGGAGACAGTGTGTTACTCTGCCTTTCTTGGAGCACAAATTAGGGAGTCAGTGAGCCCATGTCTAATATCTGTAAGTATGTACTACAGCTCGTTAAAGCAGTTCACAGTTAAGTTGGACTTGTTGCTTCTGAATGACCAGAGCCCAGCAGACAAACTACCGAATATCTTTTTTTAGCCATTAACAGAGGACTCATGTTTGGGATTGAATTGCTCTGAGGCCAAGAAGTAGTGAAACACTTCTGTATAGCTGTGGCAGGCTGCCTGGCTGGACTACTGTAATTACACCTGCGCAGGATCAAGAGTGTTCAGGAAGACACAGCTATTGATGCAGCTTAAGTAGTCTTCAAAACTATTTGAAATCAAAATGACTGCGTCGCTGGACTTTGACAGGAATGTGATATTCCAGACAGAGAAGACAGAGCTATGTGGATAGTGATAGACCTGGGAGGAATATAGGACCATGGAGGTAGCTGTCTTGAGACAAGCAAGAGGGTGAGGTAAAGTTGTTCCAGGAGAGCTCTGTGAAGTCCAGGGCTACCAGCTGCCACATGGCTGAGCCGGAAAAAAGATGCAAGTCTTCTGAGTTTAAAATCCAGTGTCTTAGTCCCTAGGTCACACTTCTAGGCTAGCAGGAGGGTTATGTATAGCTCAAATGTTTAAGTCTTTTTTGAAATTCTGAAAATGCCTACATTACATCTTGCCCATAAACGAGCAATACCTGCTCATTTAGAACAGGAAGCTGAATATTTACAGCATGATTTCCAAAACAGTAGGTAGACATGCAGTGCAGAAGTGCTACAGTGTGTTGGGACACACTTTTAACAGGGTGTTATCTTGACTTGTGTTTTGTCTGAAAGCTGATTTCTGAATTCAAATGATTGCCACAGCCACAGGGTCAGTATTTAATGCAGGGCTCCTCAAACTTTTTAAACAGGGGGCCAGTTCACTGTTCCTCAGACACGTCGGGGGCCAGTGCACTGTCCCTCAGACCCTGTCGCGGGCTGGACTATAGTTTGGAAAAAAACGACGGGGGAGTCGCGCACCTCGCTG
>JAVSBS010027706.1:137141-163231 GCA_033124195.1 Coracias cyanogaster
CATACTGTCCGGTTGTGAGATTCATCCATATGTCAACTTTAATTCAGGGCCTATTGCTCAGGCCCTAGCACTTCAGGACATGAGGAAAGGAGGTTTCTAAGTCTTAGTTAACTGCCTTATAGCAATGTGAGCCTGAGCCATGATGAAAGTCTTTATCTAATACTGATTGCAGTTCTGTATACTTTGTTTGCTTTCTGATTCCAAGTCCTGAATCACCACCGTACTGATTTCATGCAACTTTAGAAGAGCCAAATGCAGGTGGGAGGACATTTTAAAATAATGAGTTAATCACAGTTAATTTTCTTGGAATTTGCTGTAATAACATTAATTTTGATGAACCTCTCTATTAATGTGAATGTCACAAGTACTTCTATATAGCATTTCCACTTGGATTCCATATTAATTAACTGGGCTGTTAATCTAATGTGTTATTGCAGGAATATAATAGAACATAACCCAGTAAGAGGAAAAAAAAAATCTTAGTCAATGGGAAGGTATGAAAGAAAAGAAACATAAAATGACCTTTTCTTACTGATTTGCCAGATATGGTGATGTTTCAGTACCTTGGACAGAGTCATGCCCCTCTAATATGTTCCATTTAGCAGTCTGCAATGTGATAATACGTGGCTGGGTTACTATTTGAACTCATCCTTCTTTGCGTGTAATGGACATAAATTGCATTTATGCTTGCCTTATAGCCCACTTTAGTGGCATTGTGGAAAAGAGCCTTAGAATAAATGAGAGCAGATCCACATTTCTTATCTAGTTTTCAAAACATGGACCAACTTGACTTCCTCTTAAGGACTTCGGAGTTTACAAGTGTCTCCAAATAAAGGACAACAAATCCATCTGTGAGAAACAGTATGTCAGGTATCTATAGTATGAGAGGTGGACAGCAAATGTCTCCTGATTTCTGTCCAGTGTTCCTAATCACTATCTTAATGAATATTTTTATATTGCAGGCAGTGACCTGGGAGCACTATATAATTCACTGAGACAGATCTGTTACACTTCCTTTTTATGAGCCATTCTGTGTGCTGCTAACACTGATTTATCCCAGAGACTTTTGATTGCAGAAAAAATACTCTTCACCTTCTTTTACTTTCTTTTAAACCTGTGCTGAGTAGGGTAGAGATGGATTAGTAACACTGTGAATGAGTTAAAATGTGTGCTACTGCCTAATACTCTGGTTGAGAAACTACCGCCCCCCCCCCCCCCCGCCATCTCCAGGTTTGGTGTTACCATACATTTTCTTCCATCTCTGCACCCCATGAAGACTCCCTGCTAATCACTCATTCAGACCTACTGTTCTCATTCTCTGGATCATCCTCCCAGTGCCCAGATGCAGTGCTGAAAGCTCCAGAGACCCAGTACCATGTTGTATGCCCCCCTGGTATTACTGCAAGCCTCTCTCTTGTTTGCTCCTCACCTTCATAGCACCAGAAAAGCCTTTCTGGCACTGGCTCAGGACTTCCTGCACAAGCTGCCATTCCACATCTCAAATCCATGAGTTACTTCCTTTACAGGTCATCTAACAAACTGATGTATTGTCTCCTCTTGTGTGACATCCTCTTCTTTTTTTGACTGCCTCTAAGCTTCAGTGTAGTTTTTTCCTCTGTTCCTCTGGGTTCTTAGCTGACTGTGGAAGTAAATAAAAACCTAGGTATGGCACCTGTGTGCCTTGCTCTGGCTTCCTGTCTTGGCATGGTCTTGGTAATCACAGCTACCTCATCACAGCTGGTTCTGATGGTCAACATAGATTTGTGCCTTCTGTCTTATAAAGCAAATCCTGTCAACAGCTCCACTGTTTTTTAAAGATAAACTTCTGCTTAGAGTATGAAGTGCTGATTTTAGTTAACGCTTCTTCACTTCTTTGTGGACAGAAGGTGGTCCATGTGCCACCCTTGCTCAGAAATGCGTTCCATGAGATGTCTGCCTGGAGGGGTTTGGCTCGTGCTTTCTCTTAAATGATTTGAAGTTGGGTACAAATGCACATGCATGGCTTTAATTCCAGAATAGCCAGTGTTGGGGTTTTTAAAATTTCTTCTGAGGTTTGGGAAATAGCAACTTTCTGCTGTGTTCAAACAATGTCACACCTCACACAGAAAAATCAGTGTGTTTAGTGTCTGTCATGCATTGACTTCATCGCAGTCTTGGTGAAAAAGTGATGAATATGTGAGAAAGCTATGAAAGCATAATCAGTCTTATCTGGCTCTCCTAACATGTCAGTGGTGAGGAATTATAAAGACCCCTCTCCTCAGTCTCAGCCTCTAAGATCACAGACCTTGTCAGTCAAGCTTGTCATAATTGGGGTTACTAAACATGTTACAGTATTATGATGATGTAACAGATGGCAGGGAGCAAGACACCAAAAGAATATGATTATATTCTAAAGAAGCTATTTTAAGATATGGCAAATGCTTGCCCAGATCTCATTTCACATTCATTTAGGCCTAACAGCTACAGCTCAGCAAGAGTATTAGTGAATCTCAGAAAATTAAATGTTGCAAACTACTGTGCCCACCTACTGATAGAAGGTAGCACCCATGTGTAAAATAATAAAAGCTTTATGATACAGGTGGATTCCATAAGGGGAGAAGCAAGAGCTGCTGTGGATATTTGTTAGAGAATAGATTTAAAGATGATTTTCAACTTCAGTGAAAGATAGACTGGATTTACTGAGCTTATTTGTCACTGATTGAGAGAGGATTTAAGAGAAAATAACCTTTCTACTCACTGTGGTCTGTCTTCACTTCTTAAGATCCTTACAGAGTTTCACATACCAGCTGAGGACCAATTTACAGTAGCCAAAAATCTGTCCCTTGGCCAGGTTGTCCCTCCCAGTGATGTATAGCAGGATTTGCAGCATTGACAGCTCAGTTTTATTATGAGCCTTGTTTTCATGACTGTCTTCTGCATAGAAATTAATTGGTTGAATTCTATTTTATGAGATACTCCTTTTCATCAAACGATTCACCCTAACAGCACTGGTAGAGGATAAAGTTTGATTGTAAAAGGCCCCAAATTAGCAGTCAGTTTCACCTAAAAGCATACAGTTATCACTTTAAATAGCAATTTAAGCCTTGTTTGTGAATGCTTTTGATTTTCTGTCACTGGCATTGCTGCTTCCAATGAGGTCTCTTGGGCTGACTGGGATACTGAGTCAAAGACAGAGCAATTAGCAATAAGGTTTTGGAGATATCAGTACATGACACGCTGGCATGAGAAACATGGGATTATTCAGAGACAGCAACCAGCCCCTCCAGTGGTAGTCCACTGCCTCAGTCCCTGACAGTTCCAAAGGCACTGATGTATCCCTACAGGGGAGTAAACAAGGTCCGTGTGGTGAAATCCACCAATAGAGTCAACCTCTTAACAGAGTGGCTGAGAATCACCATACGAAATAAGAAGGAAAGTGCATTTATTAAAATCCTGCCTTTCAGATTTCTCATTTTGCTACCCAATTATCAGCTACCAGAAGATGGTATCTATCAGCATATTACTGCTCAGACATCATGTAAAGTGCTGGGGAACAGACTGAACATAGCTGAGAGCTTATTAATGATGGACTTAACCAATTAATAGGCATGCTTTCTGTGCTCTCTGAAAGCCAGAGCAGGCATATTTTGGGCTCGAGTTCCTCTTGCTTATACTAGATTTCCTCTGTACGTTTGCATTGTGGGGTCTCCGAATCATGGCTGCTTTATAAAGTGTTTGCATATACACTAATTAAAAAGGTTTTATCAGGTTGAGCTCATGATGACTGAAGGATCCTTTCTCCCTTGGCAAGGTTTGAGTATTTGAATAACTCATTAATGCTCCTGTGTTTTCACTTTTATAACAGGAGACTGAAAAATGAAAGGGATTTGCTGCACAGCTTTAGTTGAAAGGTTGCTTCATTTTTAAAGCTATCTAAAGGGGTTAAGTCCTACTCACACCAAAGGGCAACTTCTGACCCCTCACCAAAAGAATTCCTCTTTTGCATTGACATGCAGGGTTTCTCCAACGTAAACAAGACAAATTTATGTGAACAATTTGCATTTTGAAGGTGTAAAATTGATGGAGCTCTTTTGAATCCCTGTGAATCAAAAGTTACCTTAGTTGACATGGTTGTGATGTAAGTCAAATGACCATAGACTATAAATTACAGGAAAATACCTCATTTATGCCACCTAGGGATTTGGCCTATTAGTTAAAAAATAAGCCAAGGCCTCAATTTTAGTCTTACTCTGCCACTATGCATACCACCCTCCCAGAGTTACTCCAGGCTTACATTGCCACAGGTAAGATTTCTGCAACTGCAGAACTGAAGAAGGGTAGCACCTACAGAGTAGTTGAAAGTTTTGAAGTAATTTAATATATTCAAAACCATACACATATATTTTAAAAATACCTCCTATTGGCACTAATCTTGGGTGCTTGGCTGGATTATTATCTCATGAAGATTATATCCCTGAGAGCTTTTAGTGCCCACTAGGTCTTTCCAGAGCTCTTGAAAGATCCCACTGAGTCAGTTACACACAGTATCTCTTAATAATGTCCTCTTCCTGGCACAACATTGTTTTCCTTAATGTTTATTTCAAAAGGTTAAATTAAACAGGAGAGTAGAGATAAATCCACATTATGAATTACAAAAAGTTACCACATCCTCCTAAGAATACAGAGAATTCTGATGGGGAGGATTTAGCGAAGCAGTGCCCTGAGTAAGTCAGTGCTAGAGAAAGCCAGGATTTAAGCTAGAGGAAAGCAAGGTGTATGAACTTTGCTGTTTATAAATTCATTTTTTCCCACACTGGAATACTGGTGACAAGCACCCTCTTGTTTACTGACTCTCTGCAGTTTCATTTGCCTGCAGATACCTGTCTTATGTAGCAATTGAACTGACTGCCAAAGAAAGCAGTGGAGAAAGCCCCAGTGCTTGGGAATCTTTAGGGAAAAATCAGTTTAACACCATTCAGGACTCATTTAGGAGCTGACTGTCCTTTAGTAAGGTGATCTTTGGAAACCCTCCAGCTCTGTGATTATCTGAAATTCTGCAACACGCATATGGAGGAGTCATATTGAATGGGAGAGAGATAGTGCCGCTCCATGGGAATAGCAACAGTGACTATCTGAGTGCTACTATTAAATCCCATAATGCTTCCTGGTGTTAGAGGAGTACCACACTTCTGAAGGAAAATGTAGCAGGTATCTTCTTGACCATGTAGGACTGTGAAGAACTGAGATACTCGAGACAGTCCTAAAGGTAGTGAGGATAGGATCTCTTGAAAAGAAATGTTTACAGCTTTACTAAGACATGGTATGTCTTGTGATAAGATTGATGGTGTTCCAACCCATGAATTATGGAGGATATATAAACAGAAAAGGTTGAATAAACCTAGCAAGAAAGTGCAGAATTCTAAAGCAAAAGACTCAGGAACAACTCAGCCTACTGCACGTCCTCCAGAGCCTCAGTGGGACTCACGCTCACAGAGGGCCCCCTTTTGAGCTGTTTCAGGGGAGGATAAGGATTGGGAACCGTATTCTGACTCATGTCCTTGGAAAGAGGCTAGGGAAATAACTTGGCATAATAAACAAGAATGAAATGATGGCCAAGCTCCAGTGCAGTGGACACAGAAGGATCCGTGACCTCATGTGGAGCTTAAAATATTTTGGAAAAACTGGTCCTTGCAAGTAATAAGGGCCTTAATTAACATTGGAGCAGAGACCTCCTTAATATATGAGAACCCCAAGAAATTTAAAGGACAACCTGTGATTATTACAGGTTTGGGAGGAAAACAGATTGAAGCTGTGCAAATGCAAATAGAAATGAAAATAGGAAGCCTACCAAAACAATTGTACTCAGTCATAATTGTCCCTGTTCCAGAATATATAATAGAGATAGTAAAAGAACTAACCTTGAGTCTTCCCGATGGTCAGTACCTATTTGGAATAAAGAATTACATTTGTGCCTGGACAATTTTAGTAGGAAAAGTGAAAATGCCTCCTGTGCAAATTCCTGCTCCAACTGAATTAGTGACAATGAAACAATACAGGGTTCCAGGGGGGTGTGAAGAGATCTCACAGACAGTTACAGATTTATTGGATGCCGGAGTTTTAAAACCAACTACCGTAGCTTGGAACAATCTGGTCTGGCTCATCAAAAAGAGTGATGGGTCATGGAGAATGATGGTAGATTTTAGGAATTAAATAAGCACACCCTGTCTCGTATGTTGGTCGTACCGGATACCGTTACTTTAATAGAAAAAGTTCAGAAACATTCTGGAACTTGCTATGCTGTAATTGATTTAGCTAATGCATTTTTCACTATCCCAACTGCAGAGGAATTTTGGGATTGATTTGCCTTTACCTGGCAGGGGCAACAGTATACTTTTACCAGATTGCCTCAGGGTTGGTTTCATAGCCCTACCTTTTGTCATCCAACGGTGACTGAACACCTGGATGAGGTAAAATTGCTTCTTTATATGCAGATAATTCATTATATAGGGGACATCCTGATTCAGGGGAGCAATGAGGAGGAAGTTCAACAAATACTTGAGTTGGTTGTGGATCATGTGAAACAGAAGGGCTGGGAAATTAACCCTACTAAAATTCAAGGACTGTCCCAAGTGGTGAAATTTTTAGGAATTTAGTGGCTTTGTGGGCACTGGGACATAATACCCAAAGCTCGACAGAAAATCTTGCAATACCACAAAATAAAAATGGGGCACAGAGATTTATAGGACTGTTTGGTTTTTGGAGACAACACATTCCACATCTAGGACAAATTTTAACCCTGTTATATAAAGTAACAAGGAAAAAATATGAGTTTGGATGGGGAAGTGAACAGCAGGCTGCCTTTGAATTAGCAAAAGAGGCTATTCAAAGGGCTTTAGATCTATGGCCCACGCAAAAGGATAAGTGGAGTTAAACCTATCTGTAAATGGATCACATGCGAATTGGAGCCTCAGGCAAAAACAAGGAAAGAAAAAGGTTCCCTTGGGGTTTTGGAGGAGAAAATTGCTGGAGGCAGGAAACAATTATACACCTTTTGAGAAACAGTTATTAGCATGCTATTGGGCATTGTTAGAAAACAGGAACAACCTAAATTAGGACACAGAGTGGTTCTTTGTCCTAAAATTCCTATTATGCAATGGGTTAAAAGTTCTCCAGAAACCCATCAAATAGGGCATTCTCAGGAATCGAGTATGGAAGTGGTATATTCAAGATAGAGCCAAGGTAGGAGTTGGCCCAGTAGCTACCCCCCACGAGTGAGTAGCTACTGCCCTCACAGGGAATCAAGGAATAAACCTCAATTTTACAATTGAACAGCAATCCCTAGTGCGATAGGGAAAAACTTTAGATTACTAAACACCTCTTGAAAAAGAACATGCTTGGTTTACTGATGGATCAGCTCAATATATAGGAAGAAAGAGGTTTTGGAAAGCGGTAGCTTACTATCCTCATTCAGAGAAGTTTTTAGAGACAATGGGGGAAGGAAAAAGAAGCCAATATGCTGAATTATACACAGCCTGTATGGCTTTGAAACAAGAAGATCTAGGAGAATGCTATTTATATACTGATTCCTGGTCAGTACCTAATGGGTTTGCTACTTGGCTGCCAACATGAGTAGCCAAAGATTGGAAAATATATTCCAAGGAAGTCTGGGGAAAGGAATTCTGGAAAGATATATGGGAGATAGTACAAAGGACCAAGGTGACTGTATTTCACATTGATGCTCATAGTAACATGGACACTTTCGAACAACTCTATGACTGTTGCAGACAACTGGGCAAAGATTTCCCAAGCTGGATTGGAATTCCCTCAGAAGGAGGATCATGAAGGCTTGGCAAAATGGGCACACCAAAAGTGTGGGCATCTCATTGAAAAAGCCACTTACAGGTAGGCTCAAGAGCGTGGCATAACGATGTCACTTGGTATGATAAAAACTATAATTGCTCAATGCCCCATATACCAACATACTAAAAAATGGCCAGTGCCAAGTATTGTGAGAGGACAATTGGGGAGAGGAAAATTGCCGGGACAGATTTGGCAAATGGATTACATTGGACCTTTACCCCAGGACTGTGGGTATAAATATGCCTGTAGTGCTGTAGATACATATTCTGGATATTTGATTGCCCATCCTTGTAAGAAGACCACCCATCATGGTACTATTAGTACCATAAATATAATAATTTTGTATTATGGAATTCTGTTGCAGATTCAAACTGACAATGGGTCTCATTTGTGAAACACATTTGTTCAGCAATACGCTGAACAGCAAAATATTCAGTGGGTTTTTCATATACCCTATTATCCACAAGCTGCTGGATTGATTGAATGGATGAATGAGCTATTGAAGGAGCAGTTGAGAAAGTTGGGAGATGGAAACCTGCCCCAGTGGAAAATCCATCTCACAGATTCACTACATGTCCTTAACAATATGCCCATCTGGGAAATGGAGGCCCCCCCCTTGATGCACATGACTACACCCAATTTGCAAATACAGCCTTTAACAGTGTGTGAGACTCTGACTTACTGGGAAATTGTCTCTGGCATGATGGCCCCTTACCAGGCCACTCCAGAGACTGCTGGGCTAGGTCTCTATGCATTAGAATTGGTAAGAATAAACAGATGAGTGTTATCAACACTGGGATAGAAATTCAAATTCCTCTAGGAAGTTTTGGGTTGATAACTACTCTCTCCAGCCTAGCCCTGAAGAGTGTTCACATTATGGGAGGAGTGATTGATGCAGATTATCAGGGAGAAATGAAAAGAATTCTGTTTTACAATGGTGAACAAGATTTGGTTATTCAACCCCATGACAGAGTAGCACGGTTATTAATATTGCCAGTTCCAAAAGCAGATGTAAAAACAGGGGACCCACATGAAGTCATCGCCATTCATATGGATAAAAGGTTTGGGTCCACCAGGTTGAATAATGGAGCAAAAGCGTGGGTCCAAAGGCCAAATGGCCCTCCTGAACCAACTGAAGTAATAGCTACAGGGAAAGGTAATACCATTTTAATCATGAAACCTGGGCAAGAAAAATGGGACTACGTCCCCAGAACTGTTATTTGAGAGAATAACTAGATGGTGTAGAATTTTGCTTTATAGATCCTATGAGACTAAGTTTTCCCATTTACCAAAATGGTCCATTTGGGAGAGGATATTATCTGCAAAACTAGATATGAAAACTGATGCAAATATTGACTGACTTTCACAGACAGAAGACGACACCTTCATCATGAAACTATTACTAATATCACTAATTTTATATTATCATTGTAATCAGAACATAAATTGGGAAAATAGATTTTTAACCGTGGGAGAGGAGAAAACAAACTCGTTTAACCTCAGCAACTGTTGGGTGTGTGGAAGTCCAGGAGGATTTGAAGACTGGCCTTGGCTGGCCTGACCAGTGCAATCCAAATGGTGGGTTAGCAACTTGAGCGTAGTTCACGAGGGAACGGGATTCTGGACTGAGGATGGTGATCCCTGGCAAATTCGTTTTCCTGAGAAAGGCATTTATTGCCTTAATTGGAGAAAAGAAAAAGGAGTGCAAATGGGGAAAACGGTTTGTGAATGGACCTTCTCTGTCAGATTTGACTGCTATGATCCCTATTGTCATCCATATGATTTTTCTAAATATCGAGGAAAGTGGAACCAAACACATGTAAAACTTACTAACAACAGTTGGGTTAAATGTTCATACAAAGAACATAGAGAAGGTTGCAAAGCAGTAGGATGAGATAGGTTCTTTGATGCTCTATTTTTTATTTGTAGTATTATCTCATGGGCAGATTAAAGCCATGTACTGTGTGTATACCAGTGGGTGTGGCAACACCAAAATGGAACCCAAACCTACTTAAAAATGTTGGTCTAACATTAACCAAACAAAGGACAATATGGGATGTGATTGTGAGGCGTGAGGTGGTGCAGGAGCTTGGAGCTGTAATTACTGCAACTGTTACGGTGAACCAGCTACTGTAGGAGGACCTTTGGGGCCAGGAAACCATTTATATTATTAACAACCAATAGACTGAAACATGGGAAGGTCCCTTTGCTAACGGGACCTGGGCCTTGAAAGGCCATTATTGGATTTGTGGGCAACATGCATATCGGAAGGTTGCCTCCAAATTGGTCAAGGATATGTTATATAGGATATATTATCCCATTGTTTTTCTTATTATCCCAACATCAAGGAAACAAGCTAGGAGTTAAAGTGTATGATGACTTAACTGGAGAAAAATGATCAGTTGACAGCTATTTGATTGGGGAAGTTTTCAGACATGGGGAAAGGATGAGTGGCCACCTGAAAATTCTAAAACACTATGGACCAGCTGCTTGGAATGGTAACAAATTACTGTCAGGTGCCAGAGAACCCATTTATAATTTCAATTGGATAATTAGATTACAAGCTGTCTTAGAAATAATAACCAACCATATAGTTGCAGCTCTTGACCTTCTGGCCAACCAGTCCACTCAAATGAGGAATGTGATTTTTCAGCATCACGTGGTCTTAGATTATCTGGCGGCAGAAGAAGGGGGAGTCTCTGGAAAATTAAATGAATCCAGTTGTTGTTTGCTAATTGATGGCAAAGGAAAAGTGGTAAAACATAACAAAGGAAATGAGAAAGCTAGCTCATGTACCCATCCAAACATGGAAAGGTTGGGAATGGATGCATTTTCATGGCTGCCAGGGGGATCATGGGTTAAGCAAGTGCTGTTCTTTCTTCTTTGTGCAGTCACTGTTCTAATTTTTATTCCATGTCTAATTCCCTGTTTTATGCAACTAACTCGGCATGTTTTAAAAAGAATGCTAGTTGTAGCTGTAACTGATGAGCAGAAGTTAAATGAAGGACAAAGGGCAATGACTTTATGCCTAATGCCTTAAATGTAAGATTATATTAACAGAAGAGATTGTATGAAGGTTGTGATTCATCTGTAGGTTAAAGGACCGGTTGAAGTACTGAGGCCTGAACAATATGCCCTGAACCAAAGTTGACTTCTAGATGAAACTCACAACCAAACAATGTGTTTAATATGCATAGTATTGATTGTGCTTGCAACGCATGATTCATTTATATCTTGTTATTCGGTATGGGTATGTATATATAATGATGCCAATTTATAAAGCTTTGTTGCAATGCTTATTGTGTGATAGTAATCAGCAGTTCTTTATTTAGAGGCATGTTGCAAGGCTGTGAAACCAGACATCTAGCCTTGTTGAGAGAAGTGGTTAAAGCCAAAATAGATAGTGAAACCAGAAATTTGTGGATAAAACAAAAAAAGATAAGAGATACTCCCTTGGATTCTTCCTCCAGCCCTGGCCAGGCTTTGGGTGGAATCCAACAAGGAGGGTGACACCAGATGTTTCCACACTTAAAGCTTTGAAAGTTGTTTATTCAACTGTATAAAAGCTGAACACTCTTGCAGTGTCCTTAGAGACCTCACCTACGAGTGGGAACACTGTGTAGGATTTCCCAACTGCCGGGACAGGTTCTCCACATCCTCACTGCAGCTGGGGCTCCCTGGTGACTGTGGATCTGGATGATGGTAACATATTAATAGGGCAGTTGATGATGTATTTTTCTTAATCACTATAGCTAACTGTATGTAGTAATGATTAGGTGCATTATCTTGCTTTTCGTTGCTGCTTAAAACTAGAGCATAATCTTATCTTTTTGACTAATGTATTATTTTATAAATTTCTGTATTACCTTGAAATAGACAGTAAAATAAGCCTACTCTTTTTATTGGTGTCTGTGTCCTTTCTGTTGACCCCATCAATTGGCAAAACGGGCTCTCATGGAGACTGGATTCTCCGGGGCGCCTGTACTACAAATTCCAAACTACCTACTTCCTAAAATACATGAGGGTGAAATGTAAGCATGGTTTAATTTCCCTCCACTTTCTAACTAACGTATCAAATGGTTTGTTCTCTGGCTTCAACCTACTTATATTGCCTTGCCATATAAATTCAGCCAGATCCAACCAGACACATAGATAAACACTGCCATCAGTATCCCTGGAGTAATATGTACTGACACAGCTTAGTGACTATTCCCTTTGACCTCTTGAGTTTTAGCATTGCTTCACTGTGAACTATGAAATACCAGCCCCATCTCTCACACCAGAAGTAGCTGCATCGCAGTGATCAGTGAAATATTCCTCATACAGCCTTTGAGCAAGTACATAAAGCACCTTATGAGCCTTCCAGATATAAAAGGTAATATAAAAGAAATAGTAATACAGCCACATAAATATTAAGGGAAAACTGACATTTCTCTTTTATAAAAGCAATATCCATTCCTGACTTAATATTTTCTAGAATGTACAGAAAGATAAAATCTGCATGCCCACATTTTACAGCTATATTCTTGCCTACAAAGTCTCACCTGCAGTTTGATCAGCCTCCTCATTTCCTTGTCTCCTCTCCAATAAATCATTAAAAGCAGTAGGGCTTGTAAACCTGTTGTAGTACAGGACTCTCTGCAATTGTTGTGAAAAAAGGCCAGGAAGGAAGGTTTGTTCTGAGAGGTATGCGGTGCATGTAAGAAATGAAAGGAAAAACCTCAACTTCTTATGCTGCAAAAAACAAGAGTGATGAATGTTAGAAACAGGCAGCAGCAATGAATATCAAGCAAAGCAGGCAATGAACTGTAAGAGTATGAGGAGTAGCCAGCAGGTAATGTAGGTCATCATTCCTTTATTGTCCTATTTTCTGCTTTCCTGTTGCATGTACCACTTGAAACTGACAAAGTCTGTGGCTAAACACAAAAAGAAAACCCCAAAATACCCAAAGCAGGGCTTTCCCTGTGATAAGTATAAAGCTAGTTTGCCACCTGGTGTAAACTGATATTGTGTAACATAAATTGGTATTGCTTGTCACTTCAGAGGTCTCTACTGAAATTGCAACAAAATTACTATCCAGCCCCATTTTCATCCTCAGTGACAGTACATTAGAATTACCATCACTTCCAGCTTCCTTTTTTGTCAGTAATGTGTCATGAGGAAGGTGCCTGGACTGAGAGGTGGGGTTATGACGCTTACCTGGAAGCACGTGCACAAAATCGTTTTTACTTCCATATCTGCACCAGAACTTAAAAAATACGGCTTCAAGCCCTGTGGAAGATGAAGAACCAGTCAAGGCAGTCATGGATTATTTGAATCAAAAGCTTTATTCAAGACTGAGTCTGTCCCTAATGACATCCAGAACAGCACAGATGCAAGGACTAAACCGCCCATGGTCCTATTGATTTTGGAAATGGCAGTAGGGAAGAGCAGGGGGAGCTTGAGGTAGCAGCATCCCAGCCAGCTTCAGCTGAGGTGCTGCATGGTCACACTCGCTAGTATGTAAGCCACTATAGGGCAAAACGGGTTCAAGAGGTTCACTTAGCTGCGCTGTCTTTAGCTTTGTGACTGTTCTGCCATCATTGTGTGAACACAGGTGGAAGGGCCCCGAGACACGGAGGTTAGATTCAGGTGTGGAATCAGAAATGGTGCAGGAAGCAGTTACTAAAACATGTGGGAGACCTTGTCTTAGTGTTTGTCAGTAACATAGTCAAAAACAGCACTGCTAGGAATGAAGAGCCAGGGCTATGTGACTTCTGTCACAGGGTATGAGTGTGAGGACTTGGTGAGGCTTGCCTATGCTGTCCAGGGGTATGGGGATGGCCGCTTATATTGCGAAGGAGGATGGCCTGTCTTTTACATTCCTTCCTTCCTGGAAGGGGTGGCTATCAGCATGAGCCAACTTTTCCCTTGGTACCTCTAACCTGGGCTTTAGGATTTTAATGTATGCTTTGCTTGAGTCTAGAGCTCTCTCTGGAGCAGTACCTCTGGTGCTACTGATAAACCAGAATGTCTCTATTCCTGTGGCTTTGCATATTAACAAGGCTACTATACCTCCTAAATGACATAATATGAACCTTCTCTTCTCATCCCCTGGGATCTCCTGTGCAAAGAGATTATTTTATTTACATGTGTAGTAAAAGTCAGGTCAGTTAGTAGTTTCTGAGAACCTTGTGAATTTGCTGCGTTTCACAAAACCAACCTGAGTTTACAAATTTTTCTCCCTTGGAACCAATTATTTCTTAGACTGTTTTTTTTTTTCCTTTTTTTTTTTTTTTAATTCTTTTGTTACAGGATAGCCTGCTTCTTTAAATACATCCTGTATCCTCCAGAACTGGATTCTTTAATGCTTAGTTATGTAACTCTGTTATTTCTGTAGAATAACTCATCACAGACTACATAATCCCCCTCATATGTTTTGTATTACACTATTTATTCTGCCTTGACAGTGCTGCTCTCTTCCTTATTATTTGTGCTGACTGATTACTATTTATATCAGGCCAGAACTTTCCTAGAATGACTATTGCCCTTTAAAAATCTCCATTTTTCAGTTCCCTAATTGCCCTTAAAAAAGAAAAAAAAGCTATTACTAAGCAGCAAAATGGTCATAAAAAGAGTTAGCAATCCTAACAAAATCTGATCTATATAAACTCTAATAGAAAGTCACAATAATTTCACACCATTCCATTCAGACTTTGGGATAGGAACATTCTGATTTTAAAATTATTTATATTTTTCAATTTTATTTCCTATCATAGATTTAAAAAGAAATATTTTGGAACATGGAATTTAATGGTTTGGGGTTTTTTTCTGACAGAACTTTATCTCCTATGAAGCTTCTGCTTCTTTTTTCTTTATGTATGTTTGTCTCTGGGTTTTTTGGTCCTGTTACACTTTCCCAAAAAAAGCCCCAACAGAAAGGAGTTGCAGCAAAACTTATTTACATGTCTGGTAAGTTGCAAAGAAAACTAGAAAAGGGTATAGATTCTGTGTATGGTTTGCGTTTTATATGAATTATATGAATGCCCCACATCTTCTTTCTCTCACCCATCCAATAAAAGCCACGTTGCTCCTTAAAACATAGAAACATGCATACAAAGATACAAAAGATACCAAACACCTTCAAAGCAAGGATCTTTTCCTAGTGGCTTGTAGCGTTTCCTTTCCTCTTGCTATATTCATAATAATAATACAGTGACTTCTTGGGTTCCTAAACTTGTTTTCATTTTCTAAACTTGTGCCTGGCTCAGGAACATGTCCTCAGTGAGAGAAAACTTGAACCAGAACAGTCTACCATATTTTAAGAAATTCCTTAGTCTTTTTTTTTAGGTTTCATGAAGATGAAGTCAGACTTCTCAAATATTTCTACAGACAGGATGAAAGCCCAGTTAAAGCATCTCTCCCCATTCTTAGTTCAATTAAGCTATTCTCATGGAGGGTGTTTTCTGAGCTTTGGAAGAAGAAACTTGAGAGTAAGACCAGATCCTTTCACAGTTTCTTGAAATTCATGGGTTACTAACAGTGAATTAATATTAACCATGAGTAAAAGCTTGAAAATGAACTTTAAAAGCTGAAAATTGGTCCTGTTAATGCTTAATGATAATTTCTGAAGTAACAGGTGGCTGATTGAGATCTTCAACTGTCTTAAAGGTGATAAATTATGTTAGTTATTCTGCAGGAGCTGTTGAATTCCCTTATTACCCTCAAAAAGCATGTCTTTTCGTGTTAGCTAATATTTCAGGGGATGTCGGAACATTTATAAAAGGTGTCATATTGCTGAGTGGCAAATAGCTAAGAATGACAAAAGGCATTAACAGTGAGAGATGATGGCCCCAAACTGTTAAATGAAAAGATCAAGTAATCACAGAAATAATTGTTTACCAAATTTCCCAGGAACACAGTCAAACTTTCTAATTCAATCTGCCTTTTCACAGTCACTATTACTCCATGTCCAGTTTTTCCTCTAGGTGATTGTCCCCAGATCATCACTTTGTGAATGTGGTCCAGTTCTTCTGAGTTATTTTGTACTGCTTCTATATAAAAATAAGGCAAGCCTTTGACCAAACCTTTATAAACAATTCACTTTTCAGATTTAAAATTATTTGAAATTCTTCTTTGAGGAGTCCTATGAGTGAAAATCACATACTTCTCCATACACAGACTGTTTATATTAAATGATTAGAGAAGACATAAGATCAGTGAGTGTCTTGAAAAGACATTACACAGGGATTATTCAAGGAAGCAAACATCTACTAGGAAACAAACAAATCCCTGGCAATTGGTGATTTGATGTGAGGAAAACACTGTCACTTTACAGTTCAGAAGAAACCTGACTCCATTGATCCTACTTACTTTGTATTTCATAGAAGTACTACAGCTTGTTGGAATCAATAGTAGCAACTCATATTCTACAAGTCACAAGTGTTATTCCAAGCAGCCCTTCATCAAAGGCAATCATGTTTTTCTTCAGAACCTATGCATTATACAAAGAGAAACATCAGGAGTAAAACCTTTTGCCACAATCAGCATGGTGCAAAAATATAAGCCATTTGCAAATGGTACCAATGTTTTAAAAAAAGGAGTAAAGGGATAGAACATAGAAATGTTTAAAAATGGCAGAAATATCCCTTTCTCAATGATGATTAGATAGATTATGCTGTGGTTCCCTAATTGATGGCCGGATGGCAGATAGATGATTGAGTGGTGTGACTCTGTGTAGCTCTTCCTCTTATTTTTTATTAGCAATAACAAGGATGATTTAAAGGGTCTTCATTACATCACAGTTCAGGCCTCCTTTAGAAGTTGGGAAATCAACTCAAATTACCTATATAAACTAGACTTCCAAATGTACTATTAATGAATTAAACCATTGGTTTCAGTTGTTATTGGCAAAGACATGCTGGGGGAACAAAAATCAGATTTAGAAAACCTGTTTCCCCATTCTCTTGTCTTTCAGCCACAGGTGAATGATAGCTTGAGTCATCTTCTTTGGAAGGAAATTCTATAACAGCTGATTTTCACTCCTCTGTGGTAATGGCATCTTACTGATATGTTGGTCTGTAGGGACAGATTCCTCAGCTGTGGTCATCATCAAAGCTAAAACAGGCACTAATGTCCCCAGAGAATATGCCGCAAGGCCTTACTAGCTAGTACACAGTAGAATTCATGCAGAGCCACTACCACAGAGGAGAGTACTCCTAATTAAAAGATCTTTTATTTCTTCACCTAAAATACTTTTACTCAAAGTTGACCAACTACTGGGCTAGTTTTGAGTGACCATACAGCTGGGACACACTGAGCCTTGTTAGCTCAGTCTAGGCCTTTCTACAAGATGACACATTTAATAACTCTCTGAAGCCTGTCTTCTAGTTCTTGGCTAGTACCAGCTGAGCACTTCTGGAATTCCATCCCTCTGGAGTTCTTTTGGAAGAGGCTGCTTTTTACTGCATATTTCTAAAGACAACAGATTTATTCCTGAAAAATCATCCAGGATTGCTTTTCCAGAAGAATCTTGCCTGCAGACTGCTACTATTAGACAGTGTTGGTTTAAATAATTATTATTCCTTTCTTGTATCCATTGTAATCTCCAATTATATTGAAACAACTAAAAATTTTCGTAAGATTTTTAATATATGCAAGTTTATTTTTTAAAAAAGCAATGTTATACTGGATTAGAAGAACATATTCTAATGTTTCACAAACCAATTGATTACATTTTTTCTACTTTCCTGGTCAATGCAGCTGACAGTTCAAGTGGCTAAAGTAAACGGGGCTTTAGACCACTGCATATGTCATAGACGTGAAAAATAAATGGAGTTGTTCCTGACCTGAACCCAGTAACTAGCTCTCAGAGATAATATTGTCAAGAAAGATCAAGGTCTTCAGATAAAGAATTTCCAGAACTGCAGAATCTCTTACCTTCATGTTTTCTACAAGCAGCTCCTCAGTTTCATTGCTCAAAATCTTTTTCTTTTCTTGCATCTCATTCAGATATGTCCAGCTTTAAACTGCCAGCTCTCAGTTCTCATTAGACTTTTTTGGATAGATTAAAGAGCCCTTTAGGACCTGGTATTTTCTCCCTGCAAAGGTACTTACACAGCCAATCAACACAGTGACCTCCCAATTTGGGGTGCACATTTAAAAGTTTTATTGCTTAATTACTGAAGACAACAAGGCAGGGATTTCATTGACTCAAGTGACCTTGTCATGGATCAGAGGCAGTGATAGTAGAACTGAAAATAGAAGCAAGCCTTCTGGGTTATGCTTATGTGCACTGATCATAAGCTATTTGCCAGATAATATTCACACTTTGCTGGAGTACACAATCACCAGTGTATTGCGTGAGATGTAATACGTTGTGGCACCTGATGGGATGTAGTTTCAGGCGGATGGGGAATTCAACCAAAAGGAAACTTAAAAGGGAGTTTGGCTGTTTTTCATTGCATTCCTCTGCTACAGCAGACTTCTGCTGTGATCTTGCACATATCACCTTCATTTGCTGTGTTACACCTGAAAATACAGCCCTGATCATCCAGTATGGTGAGGAGAAAAGGGTGTGAGACACTCCACTCTCACTGTAACAGGAGTAGTAACTGCAGGACAGCTTCAGTGAAAGTGTGGTGAAATGGCCTTTGTAATTCAAATTCTTATTATTTGGCTGGATCAAACACCACTGCTCTGAGTATTTGCTTCACAAAGTCTGTGTTGTGGCAAGTGCATAAGTATGAGACTCTGCTTTTAATTAAAAATAAGTGTTTCAATCCTTGTGTCAAGAATGTGAACCATAAGAGCATAAAAACCAAAGCCTTATTAGTAAGTTCAGATTTTTTAGTTTCATTTGCTTTTTGCCTCTGAATAATTTCTTGTATGGATATGTTTGACTATGCTAATTGCCAAGTAAAAACTCCTGAAGCTGTCTGTAAGCAACAATTGGTTTTCAATTGCCTGTTACTACTGAGGGTCTGTTCCAAGTAAGGGCTTGTAATAGTACATCAAACTAGGGGTTTTCAAGGGTTTTATTTTTATTTTATTTATTTTCTGTATAGAGGTGCTATTAATATTTGAAAGTCGAATCCCATAGATTAGAGAATTTTATTTTCAGACTGGTTTTGGTTCATTCATTGTTTCTGAGTTTAGACAGCACTACTTTCAAATTCATGTCATTGTGAGCAGGGCGGATGGTTTTGAAAATACAAGTTAAAAACATGTTGAAAGCATTTTAGCAGATAGCATTTATTTTAGAAGAGAGTATATTCATTAATCAGAAATGTATCTATTTTGATGGGCTTTAGGCTAAGATAGTGAAAGAGGCAAGGTTTTTTGTTTGGGTTTCTTGTGTTTGATTTAAGAGTGCCCAACAGGGAAAAATAAGGTTCTAAGACGCTAAAGCTTGGATTTAGAAAAACATCAATATTTTTCACATACATACTCCATTTTAAGTCACATATTTATTTTTCTATCCAGATTAGGCTTTTGAATATCCAATGCTTTTCTAGTTTAACAAACCCTATGCTGCATTATGTAACTGCTCAAGCATGTCTCTTTAACGGACAAGATTTATTTCAAATAATGACTTCCTGGAGAAAAACAGCTTTAAACAAACCCTGCTGCAACAGCTGCTTCTAAATTTCAGTTGAATTGTGTCTCACACTCCACAGCACTGCGTTGCCAGGCATGAAGGGGTCACTGCCATGGAGTTTATCTAGTGCCTTCACACACATTTGTATATCTGAGATCAAATTTTAGAAAAAATACTGGGTAACAGCAGCCCCTTCACTTGTCTGGGCCTGCATCTAGGCAGAACGGTGACGTTCGGCTTCTTAAGAGGTTTTTCATTACTCACCAGCCACTGCTTATTTTGTGGCTGTAGTGGCACAGCCGCTGTTGCTGTGTCTTCAGCAGCCTGCCCTCCGGACATTCTTCAATTAGAGCTGTGCATGCACGGAATTATGTGCATTTGCAAATTTGCTATGTTAGATAAGAATTATGAAACGCACTTGGTATTGAATCAGCTAATTATCTTAAAATAACCATGAGGAAATCTCCTTGGAACAGGGCACCCCGCCAGCTGTGTCCCAGCGTGGGCCGATAGCTCTCTGCTGGGAAGCATCAAGGCCTTTTCTTCTGGGGACTGGAAAGTGCTTTACAAATGATAATTAGCTGCAGATCACAGCCATCCCTAGGACACAGCCAGATATTAACATTCCTGTTCTGAGGAGCTGGAACCGGAGTGCCTCCATAAACTTGATACTGCTCATATAAAGGCAGAAGCATGAACACCTCCATTGCATGATGCTCCAACTTGAAAAGATGATTGTTCAGCTAGCTGTAAGCTGGTGGCTTTAAAGAGGTTTGATCTTCTGAAAGTGAAATGCATACACTGTTAGGAACTTAGGAAGAAAACCAGTCCCTGTTTGCACAACAGCGTGACTTAGATGCATTACTGGAGAAGCACAGCTCTGTAAGGTGTTACACACACACCGGTGCAAAGCTTCCGAGGTAGTATGTTTTAGTGTGCATCTGTGACAGGATGAAAAAGGAACCACTGTCTGCTAACAGTCCCCAATGGGTGTCTGATAATTCAGAAAGCTGTAGTAGTGTAAGCATAGATGTTGAATCCAAAGAAACAGATTTTTCACCATGGGGGCAAATGGGCCATTATCACCTTTGCCTGCAATAACACAGCCAGCTGGCAGCACAGCTAGGAGCACAAGCACAGCTTTTATTTCCTACACCGGTGCTCTAAGGAAAGGCATGTATTTGCAAGTACACTGCAGAGGCAATTAAAGATTATCATTGATGATAATTCAGCTGTTTAAAGTTGTCATTAGGTCAGATGGGTAATGCCATTTTCCTGGTAGTGGTTTGTCTTCAGCTGACTCTCAGGGCACTCACAACTGTAACAGGATATTCCTCCTACAGCTTTTTGCACGTACAGTTTTTTTCTGGTTCAAAAATGGAAGAAACTTTTGATTTAAAAGGATCTGCTCTCACACCAGTCTTGATAGCCTTGTTAGCTATACCTGAACTGCGAGGAGATGATTCAGGCCGGAGGAGTCCATGGGATGAACCTGTCCTGTGCTGCAAACACAGACTTTGTCAGAGTTGAGCAGGGGCTAGCCTGAAATACAACATTGCTGGTCTGATCTTTTCCTTCTGACCTAATTTCCATTCATTCTGTGATCAAACAGGTAAGGATGTCTTGTTTGTTGTTAAGAAACCTATAAAGAGAAAAGAGAAGAAAGTACGTTAATATTTAAATATTAATCTTTGCCATGTTCAGAAAGCTGTCATGAGTTACAGGTTTTTTAACACTAGTAACACCAGAGAGGAATTACAGAACCTCCATATTTGTATCCATAAACATTTAGCTTTTCTCAAAGCACTACTAATAGAGCAGGTTAAAAACCAGTAATTTTCATCATAAAGAGTGCTTGGAATTTTAAAAGATGTGCCAGCATGGAAACTGGGAAGTGTAGTAGCCATTAATTCATTCAGATATTATCTTGCTTATTTCTGTGTGAAGATATATTTTTTGTTTTGATTTTTTTTTATGGTGGCACGTAGAACAAAGAGCGATATGCTATGCATTTTTCTGCTATGATTCTTCCACTTCTTCTGTCATCTTCCATCTTGCCACTGAAAACAGAAAAAACAGATAGAGGATATGCAGAAACAGCATTGAGAGGAAAAAAAAAAAGTGTTCCTTGGAAGGTTTCCATCTAGGGAAAAGGTCTATTTGGAAGTGGGGTAGGGGGAGAGAAGGGAATTGGGCAAGGAAGGCCCTAAAAATGTTAAATGAGTGTTTCACAATTTGACATTTCAGATTTTTATGTCTGTTGCTGTAGGGTAAACACTCAATAGGTAATGCTTTGGAAATTTTTGTCAAGCATAAATCTTAAATCAGTAAGATAAAAAGGTCATGTATAGATTTAAATAGAAGTGTTAGAGACCATTTAAATGGTGATGATTTGATTTGTAGGTTATAATAGTACTGTGACCTACACATGAAAAATTAAGAACAGAGATTTATTATAAGTTTTTGACTGTAGAAAGTTTATAACTTTGTGAAGGTAGAGGTCAGAGTCAAGGCAGTTTATAGGATATTAAATTAAGAAAACAATCACTGTGAGGTCAATATGTAGGAAAGGTCTTTTCAGCCTGGAATTGTGTAGAAAGAAGCAGAATGAGAAACTAAGTAGATGAAAAAGAATAAAGGTTTATGAAATCCGGTGGGGAAAACATAGGAGAAATCAGTATGAGGACAGACTGAGGGATGTGAACACTTCCATTCTTGAGTACAGCAGTTGCTTTCCTTAGTGATCACACTCCACAGGTTCTCAAAAAATTGAGGTTGGAGTTTGTTAGCCTCAGAAATGTGATTATCAGTAATGGGGAAGCATTAAAAAAGGACTACATGTGGTGAATAGAAGGAAACACTTCCAGATGGTATAATTAATTAGAAAGTGAAACATGAACATAGGTAATTTATAGGAGCCTCATAGCAAAGGTCACTGAACAGAAGACTGAACCAAGCATGGCAGTTTTATGCTGAGAAATGTGTTTGATGCCAGCTATGGTTTGCTCTGTTAGTCCTGAAGAATTACTTTTTCTTTCAGGGGTGAAAATTTATGTAGAGTTCATATCAATAGTCTATTTCTACCAGCACTACCCAGGTTCACTGAAAGTACCATTTCTTTAAGCAGCAACATATAGACTGTTCTAATCATTTATACACCACAAGTGATACATAAGCATACACTAAATGCGAGATAGCAGAAAGGACTTGATTACTTTGTATGTAAGCAGGATGTTTTCAATTACCAGTCATTAGATTCCTGAAACATGAGAACTGAGACATCAGTCTCCCAAAGATCAGCAAGACTTTTCTTTCAATTATCCTTTAGCAGTGTCAGTGATTTCCTGAAGTCTAACCTGGAGCATGACCACAGGACATGATTTATTAAGCAACTTGTTATTCATGCATATATATGTAGCAGGTGAAAAGTATCTGAGTGAGACTAGGTACTATAATATGAATACAATGCTTTTCTCATCCTGCTGTTAAGATCATGGTAAGCTCCAGGCCAGCTCTGCCTTGAGTGAGAATGATACCCAAAGTCTGCACTAATGCACTGCATTATTTACATTCCAGGGTGTACAAGGGGGATTTAAAGCAGCTAAAGATGTTCATGGATTAAGAGGATATCCATCCCTTTAAGTACCCTGTGTACAGGGACTTCTGGGAATGCTTCTGAAATACAGTGATTTCCAGCATTTGTTTTCCTGCACGAGTAATGTCTTACTCTCTTTCAAAAAAACCCCACACAAACCTATGAACTACACCATGAACTTTAAGTGAAGAGTAAATATTTCTCCTCAACCAGAAACAAACATTTTTTGGGAGAATCTAATGATCTTGGGAAAAAAAATCAATCATTTCCATTTCGTTTCAACATGCACCACCTTTATTGCATATTGATTTTCTACCTTCACCATCAGCTTCACACCAGAAAGTGAGATACGATGGTGACCCATGTTCCTGCTTTACCACTATCAGCTTTTACAAAAATCCATGCTGTGCCACATCACTGAAACAAATTTTGTATATACATGCTTTCTGGAGAAACTTTTAAAAAATAAAACACCTGATATTTTGTTTCTAGGGAAATTTCACCTTTAGAGCACTGTGTTTTATCTGTATGGTGAAACAGTAGTGGCAGTGTTACCCTTTGTGGTAAAAGGGCGTGATAAGGTGACAGAAAATAGTGTTCCTCATTCCTGAGAAACTCTTACAGGTGAAACTGGAAGTATGAGTGGATGGGTTCTGTCCTGCTAAAAAACTAGAAGAGCTAATCCGAACAGATCTTTGTGATCATCAGTATCAATAGATGTATTCAGTGTTTTGGTTAGTTAAGTGGGAATAGTTTTCAGCTATTCACTCTTTGTTCTGCATTATTGCTCTCCATTTGCACTGGCTGGACAAGTCAATTTGCCTTTCCTCACCAGTGGGTTTTCATTACTGAAAAACACATTTCTTCATTAATTTGTAAACTAAGTAGACCCCCTTTACATAAAAAATAATAGTTTGGATCCCAAACCAAGCTTTCCCCCAAAGTTAAGGTTGCTCTGAAACTGGGCCTTGAATTTGCCTTGCCGATATCTTCAAGAGATGGCAAATAAAATTTTGAAGAAATTCTGAGTTAGTGAGTCCAGTGTTAGTGCTTGCTGGTTTGGAGATTTTGTCTAATCAAAACAAAATTCTTTACCGAGGCAGGCATAGGTAAAGCGGCACGGACGCTTGCACCTGGACCATGACACCAGGCATGGTGAGAGGTCACGAGGCCAAGAGAAATGCTGAATTGAGAGCTGAGAGTTGCAGTAGAGCATTTTAATACTGCGGGTTGTGAGGGCAGTTAAACTTTTGCCTCCAGAAGGAAAAAAAGGTGTCTGCTGCATAACGAAGTAAACTTTAAAAGTTTTACAATACCAAAAAAAAAAAAAATATTTCACATACGATTGACAAAAAGCAACTTCCTGGTCAATATTTTATGATCAGAGACAATGTGGAAAGGGAAGCAAATAACAAACAGCCAATAAAAATGTAAGGCAGATAAAAGAGTTTTAAGCAAGGTGGTGGCCAGCAATGCTCCTGGAGGGATGCAAGGGTGCTCTCTGAAAGCCAGTCTGACTGCTATTGAGTTGTGACTAGAACTGAGAAGTTAAACCTAAGATGTGATAATAGAAATTGTGCAAGGTGCATGTAGTTACATGGAAAAACTAAAATTTGCTTTTGATGCCCCTTAACAAAGGACATAGAGAAAGCAAGGACAACTATTCTGGCCTTAGTCAAGTTATAACAATAAAGTGAATCAATTCATGAAAGTTAGGTCAGTTATCAGCTATCATTTCTCTTTAGCTGCAGTGCACAGATACAAGTCCAGACTAGATTCTCTTCACATCTGTTATATGCCATTTTTTTTTACATGAACCGACCTGTGAGGTGGTTCACTGTACAGTGAAAATGGGAAGAATTAGCTGGTGCAGCTTGGTCTGGTAAACAACTGCCTGAGGACACAGTACCTGAGTGTCTGATTCCTAATTTGCTATTTAAACTATGATGACATAACTGCTTGCCAGGTTTTAATAGTATTTTGGAGCAGTAACTGCAATAAAAAAGGACCAAAACCCCAACAAACACAACACTGCACCCCTTGCCCCAAATTCTCTAGCAAGCAATTGTGTGCAGAAACTGTACATCCGTGCTGCATTATCTGCAGGACTTGACTACAAGATTTGTTGATGTCATGCTGAAAATCAGATAATCCATTCATTTTGTATTGCTGTTTGACACAGGGAAAGGTTTCCGTCAGCCATGGAATAAAACTGCTAAATTAGTGGACATATGTGAGACTTTGGCAAAGATTTACTTGCTTTATGCTCATTGCAAACTTTCTCACAGTTTTCCCAAGCTCAATGTTTTCCTCCTAAATGAACATGACATATATTAGTCTTATTTCTAAGAGGCTTGTACCCTGTAAATCACTTCTTTATGGGGAGTGCTATGCAGTCTGCTCAAAATCTCCAATAAACTTTCTCCTAACCAGAACAGCAATACCTTGGGAGGCCAGGTTCATTTTCTGCCATTATTCCTTTCCTGTAGTAATGCCTTTTGAGCATTAAATGTCAGATGAAGAAGAAAGCAAAACTACAGATTTAAAAAGGTATTTGTACTTTAGGTACCTACAACATGATTGTTGAAAGTTGAGACTGGCAATATTAACTCCACCAAATGCAGATGAGTAAAATAAATGTGGCTATAAATAATCTCCCTATGAGAACATGCCAGTATTAGAAAAAGAGTAAGCACTAAGATGTACAGATGTGTAATGTAACTAATGGCCTAATGCAAAGTAAACTTGATCTTTTTACACTCATTTCTCAGGTTATGAAAATGAAAAGTGTTCAAGTATATTAAATCACCATTAATTTTAAGTAGTCAAAAGCAAACATTTCTGGTATTTATTATGTGTACCTAATATGTGTGCATGTATATATGTACACAGACAGGTAAATATGAACAGATACTAAATTTGGAGAAGTTGGGTAAAGCACACTAGTCAGACACCAGACAGACACGTTTCATGGCTGATAAGAATTTTCCCTATAGCTCTGAATCAGTTTGAGTTTGTTAGAGCATAAACACCTAATCTATTTTCAGGGCAAGAGCAAAGAATAAAGGATGGAAAGAA